>PVKA01001385.1:0-148415 GCA_004027165.1 Ctenomys sociabilis | reverse complement strand
CTCTTGCTGGGCAGGTGCTTAAGCCACTGAACTATCTTCCAAGCTGTCTGCTTATTATGTTATACTACTCTGTTATTAAAAAGAAAAACTCTAGTCAGTGTCTTACACAAGATTTTTTTAAAGTATTGATTCATAATGTTTAGCCCTTTTACAGTTGTATTCTAGACCCTCATTGGTGTCGTTCTGGGCTGGTGGGCTTATTCTGTGTCCCTGGAAATTTCTGGATGGAGGACATCAGGAAATGGAGAGCTGGTTCTGAGATTAGACCCTGATTCCATTAACCAGGTGTACTGGTTGATACATTGTGTCAATTTCACAAGTTTAGAAGTTTAGTTAAGTGACTCAGCAGGAAGCCAGGACTCTTAGTTGGTAAACACTCTCACCCTGTGCAAGAGGAAGGCTCAACATTGTGTGAGTCCTACACCTCCAGCTCCAGGTTGGCTTGTTTATAATATAAGGAGGGGAGAGGGGTCAGCGGGAAGCCGCAGCTGCTGCCCTTCCCTTTCCTCTTCACTGTTTGCTGCTCCCATAAACTGTTGCCCTCTGCCTGGAAGCCGGCCACATATACACTGACCTCCACAAACTGTGAGCTAAATAAGCCTTTCCTTCTTCATTTGGGGTGTGGGACATTTTGTTCCAGCAATGAGCAAAAAGTAACTGTGACACAAACTTTGTCTAGCAATGACAAGGCACGTCTCTAGATCAGTTTACTGAGAAAATTTAGTCCTTGCCTATGGAGAAAGTAGGATTATGGGGACATTGGAAAGCAGTCACCCTCTATCATATGCTCCCTGAGTAGGAGAAGGAGGTGGCCTCCCTAGACATTGAGAAGGAGAACTTCTCATAGAGCTCCAGTCATACAGCACCTTGGGGTAGGTAATAGGATTCCCAGACCCAGTAGAACTTTCCCAAGGGAAGTAGATTTTCTGGGTATTTAATACTAAGTTGTATTTCCAAGCATATAGAATGCTATTTAACTAGTTATTCTTAATTCTCCTCTTAGTTTATATGATGGTTTAGAACACTAAATATTTTTTTCAGATACATAGGTACAAATAATTTGTCACCCTCTTTTTCTTTTAAAATTTAAGCGCCAGACAAATAGCTCAGCAGATTAAGGCACCTGTAAGGAGGCCCAGGGGCCAGAGGTTCTGTCCCCAGGCCTGCCCAGCTGACCCCACCCAGGAGGCACACTGAGATGGCAATTGAGACTGGGCGTGGTGGTGCACCCCTGAAATCCCAGCACTGGGAGGCTGTAAACAGGAGAATCACTATGAGCTGGGTCAAGTAGTGAGACCCTGAACACCCTGTAGACTCTCCCTTAAAATACAGGAAAAAAAAAAGACAAAATTAAAAATTTTACATTGGGATAAGGAGAGATAGGAAAGAAGGGTAGGAAAGGAAAATTTAAAAAGAGTTAAGATGTGTTCATATCTGTTTGCTACAATAAATGTATTTATTACCTATAGCTAAAATAATTTAATAATGAAATGTACAAATTTAATTAATTATTATTATGTTTCTTACATGTACCTTTCCTTGATTTTTGGACAATTTGGCATTACTTATCAGATAATACTAGTCCTACTCTTCCTATAATTTAAGAAAGAGTTAAGAATTGTTAATAATAAATGTAACCACCAGTACAGGTATTTAGGGAAAGGAAAATATTTACTGATGCAAGAGAGAAGTGATGCCTATTTATTTTTTTGAAGGGTTTGAGTCAATCAGTGCAATTATATTTAATCTAAATTAGTGCTTTACTCCATGTCTTTAAGATTACTTTTTTTCTGCTAGGGAAACTCACTCCACTTCAATTATATTGTAGGAATCATAGATTTTATTGTTTTGTTTTGTTTTGTAGCGAGGGGAGGGGTCTACAGGTTGTTCAGGGTCTGACTACTAGATCAGACTCATTGTGATCCACCTGTTTATAGCCTCCCAATTGCTGGGATTACAGGTGTGTACCGCCACACCCAGTCTCGATCACTATCTCAGCACCAGGGGATTGAAACCCTGGCCCCTGCATCTACTTGCAGGTGTTTTAATCCACTGAGCTACTTGGCCAGCCCTTGGTATCATAGATTAATTCCACTGTTTAATAAAGACAAGCTTGGACATGACATTTGTCATCCCATGGATTACTGGATGTCTCACACTGCCTGAGATAGACCATAAACTGTGGAAGCTTTAATACATGCAAGAGGAAGGCACACTCATAGGGCCACAGTGGGGATGCTGGGATTGAGTTTGATGAGTAGACGACTGAGGCTGCATCATTTCCTGCCTTATCTTTCATAAAGCATTTCCCACCATGCAAAGAAAATAAGAAGCAAGAAAGGCATCTAATGATTTCAAAGTTTTACCATCATGTAGGCTTTATAATTGTTAGGATAACTGTACTATATTTGTTCTTTCCACTTCCAGGTTCAGGTTCTTCGGAATGCAGGAGAAGAAGTGACCTTAACAGTCTCATTCTTGAAAAGAGCGCCTGCCTTCCTCAAGCTCCCGCTGAATGAAGACTGTGTGTGTAAGCATTTACCCACGGAGTCTCGTCAGCCTCTTCACTTCCTAAACCATTGCTTTCGCTGTTTGCATGATGTTATTTTCAAATTAGTTGTTTAGATTATGAGAGATAAGCATGAAAAATTGTTTTCAAAGAAGGTATAAGAAATTAAAAAGAAGAAAAAATTAAGCTTTAATTTCTCCTTTCAATATACCAGCAGTACAATTATCCGTGATATCCTGCACATGTACATAAATATATCTTCTTCTCTTCTTTTTCTGTCTTTTCCTCATCGCAGTTTTTCCTTCCCATTGAACAGATACTTTCTTTTTCACCTTATTTTTGTACCTTTCAGATTTCTTTTTGAATTCTTTATTTTCTTAATTTTATTGAGAAACAAATATTGATGAGATAGTTTCAAAACAGGTCAGTAGGACAGTTACAGTAATTAATACATTGCATATTGCTATCTTTGTAGTAGTTATTGTTACTTTCAGATGCAGACATGATATTCTGTCCAAACACTATTAGTACAAATATTTCTTCTCCATGAATGACTGACAATGCAGAGTGTGCCTAAGGAGAGTAACACGGAGAGAAAACATTCTTTCAGGCTTTCACAGAGAGCAAATGGGTTAAGCAATGGCTGTGACTCATCCACACGGCTGAGGGTTTCAAGTAAATCCTGAAGGGATTTGACCGACCTTGTCACATACAGAAGTTATATTTCTTGTTATGCAGGTCTTGCTTTATCTTGGTCTTAACCATCCAGCAAAGTATAAAAATGAAATATAGAGATTAAAGCCATATTAATATGCTGAGCTCTGAAAGGCTCAAGTCAACAACTTCTGATGTTGTCAGTCCTGCAGATAATCCACCACAATTATGGACTACTGGACTATATTGGGTTATTTTGCTGAATTCACACACCTACAATATTTAAATGCCAATGGAATATGCTTCTATGACAAAACTAAACAAAAAAAGGGGATACAAATGAAGGACCATGTTGTATCTGTACATGAAACCATTGCTTTCTGATGGTGACCGATCCTTTCCTTTTTTAAGTTAGGAACCTGCATAAAGGTGAACACCTTTATACCCTAAAGTATTCTCCTAACACTTCTGAAAGCAACAAGATGTTATCGTTCTTGCAAAATATATTAACCCTATCTGCCTTTTCAGTCAAATAATACATAATCATTTGACTTAAAATGGAAATCACGATAAATATCATGTGTATATTGCATATCTGTAGTAAATTTCATTCATACTCTTAGGTGTATATATTTTCTCTAACCAGGTATTCTTTACTGAAGGATTTAGCATTTCAAGTGTCCTGAGGAAAGCAGGAATATTGAAGCAAGGAAGTATTGCCTTCTTGGGAAATGTAGTCATTTACACAAGAGTTACTTGAAAAGTTCTTCCCTGGACTTTTTTCTTTGTTCTTTTTTTCTGAAATCAAATGCATATTATCTAATGCTTTTGCTAAAAACACAGGACACATTTGTAACTGATACATAATATACAGACACTGAAATGAAAAGACTTCAAATGTGCAGTTGGATTAGTTTTGAAAAGGCAAACATTTGCTTACCGACACTGTTTTCATTGACAGAGCATTTCCTCTGTAACTATTCTTGGAAAACGACAGTCGCTGAAACAGCCCTGAATTAATTTCACATAATCGTACAGTATTTTCCCTCTTTTAGAACTTTATTAAACAGAATCATATTTTATTTTTATATCTTTTTCATTATGAAGAATTAGCAGGCGCAGGAAATGAAGGTTCGATTCCCAGGTTTGCCATGCAGGCCCCGCCTCCCGTGGCATACTGAGAGGACAACTGAGATGGGGCATGGTCGTGCACATCTATAATCCCAGCTGTAAACAGGAGAATCACTATGAGTCCAATCTAGTAGTGAGACCTTAAACACCCTGTAGACCCTTCCCTAAAATACAAAAAAAAAAAAAAATTAATTAATTAATTAAAATAAAATCATCCAGCACTTATAACCAAACCTACAGTGGTGTTTTCCAGGCAGTGGTATTGCAAATCAGAATCTGCAGTTGAAGGAGCACAGTTCCAGCTTTGCAGATGATGATTATCAACATGATAAGCTCTCCTTCACAACATTGCACACTGCTCAGGCCACTGCAGTGTACACGTAAGAATGCTTACCAGGGCAAATCTTGCCAAACATGGAATTATCACAAGACAGATACGCTCACTGTGGAAATGTATTTGGCAACTCATTTTAAAGGTAATTATGCATCTATCCTGTCACAAAGGAATTACATTCCTAGGTATTTTTTACAGTGAAAGAGAACAACAGCTAACAAATGGCTTGTGCTAAAACACTCAAAGCAGCTTCATATTGATAGTGAAATAAAGGAAAAGATGCATTTAAAGAGGAGCATGCACTGATAAAGTTTAACACACTCATACAATGGATCATTACACAAGAACATCAAGGACTACATTGCCTAAATCTATAAAGGGTGAATCTAATGCTTTTTTTTTTTTTTTCTTTTTTTTTTTTTGGTATTTTAGGGAAGGGTCTACAGAGTGTTCAGGGTTTCACTACTAGATCCTACTCATAGTGATCCTCCTGTTTACAGCCTCCCAAGAGCTAGAATTACAGGCACGTGCCACCACGCCCAGTCTCAGTTGCCTACTCAATGCGTCCCGGGAGTGGGACTGGCCCAACAGACCAAGGGATTGGACTCCCAGGCCCTATGCCCACTTGAAGATGCTTTAATATTCTGAGCTATTTGGCCAACCTAAGAGCTAAATGATTTTAAATACTTTATAAAATTGAAACAATGCAATATTTGCCATTTTTCTATCTTAATTTGAAATTCTTAGAATAATGCCCCTTAGATTTATCTCTCTCTCTGCATATGACTAAATTTTTAATTTTTAACAAAATTAATTCACACATAATAATTTCATATATTTGGTGTGGAGTATAACTTTGAAACATACACATGCAATGACTGTGTAGGGTAACAGTGCGCTTATCACATCAAACACTTCTCATGTCTTTATGTCTGGTACATTTTAAATACTCTCTTCTGGCAGCTCTGAAATATAGAATAAATTATCGTGAACTAGAACACTGGAACCTAATCCTCCCGACCGTCCTTGTGTACTAATTAATCGGATGTCCTCGCTGCCCACTTTCTACTCTCAGCAGCCAGGAAAGACCATCTTACTCTCTGTTTCCACGAGATCAACTGTTTTAGCTTCCACATATGAGTGTGGCTGTGTGGTATTGGCTTTACTGTGTCTGGGTTATTGCCCTTCATGATGTCCTCCAGGCCCTTCCATGCTTCTGCAAATGGTTGGATTCCACTCTTTTGTGTGACCATTATTTTCATTATTAGTTCCTAGGTTGAGGGAATATATTGACTGTCATCAGTAGTGCTTCAATAATGTGTCAGTGATCATATTCTTTTGGCATACTGACTTCTAGACCATTGGCTGTGGGTAGTAGACTGCTGCTGGTTCTTAAGTTATGTCTATGTTACTGTCTCAGTTACTCTTCTCTGTTTGCTGGGACAAATACCTGACACTCAAAATGAAAGAAGGAAAGGTTTATTTAGCTCACATTTACTGGAGGTCTCAGACCATACTCCTCTGGCTCTAAGGCAGAGTGGTACATGGCAGAGGGCAGCCCTTCACGGCAGTGGCAAAGAGCAAGAATGCAAAGGTAATGGCAGCAACAGTGCTACAGAGAGCAAGTCTGTCTCCTTTATGCTGCAATCAGGCTACCCACCCAAGGCTAGGTGTGGCACCCACACCCATAATCCCAGCAGTACTGAAACCCATAGTCTCAACCTTGGATCATGAATTAATCACAAACTGTAGAACTGCACCTCAATGACTGAATGCGGCTTGGGGGAGAGCAAATACACACAGCTATAAAAGTTACATTTTTAGAGAAACCTCCACAATGGTTATTCTGAGCATATATTGAATAAATTCTTTCCTTTTTTCTCATCTTCATTAGCATTTGTCTATCTGTCTGTCTACCTGTCTCTCTCTTTCTCTTTCTGTGCATGCTTTGTCTTTTTTATGATAAATACAATGGCTCCATTTACAGGATTCTGAATTCGCTTATGTACTTAACTCACACAAAATTTTTATGTTTTTCTATATTTTTTCAGTTTCCTATGTCTTTTCATTTCAGATTTGGGAAATCTAAAGTTTATGGAAAGCCGATCTAGTGGTGAAAATTTTCTTCAGCTTTATTTTACCTAGGAAATACCTGTATTTCTCTTTCATTGGATGAAAAATTCTATTAAATATAGTTCACCTGGCTGTCTATTTTTTTCCTCTCAAAATTTATAGTATATCACCCTGTACATTTCTTGTCTGGAATGTTTTTGCTGACAAATCTGTGAGGAACCTAAGAGATCTCTGTTTTTGGGACAAATTGTTTTTCTCTTGATTCAGTAGTTTATATTTCCCTATGATGGACAGTTTGAATAGTTTCATACTACTTAAGGTTATATTTTTTTTTTTTTTTTTTTTTTTTGAGTTTCTTGAAATATAAATCAATTCTTTTCTCAGGCTTGGGATATTTTTAAGGTTTTATTTATGTATTATTTTATTTTTTTCTGGCAGTACAGGGATTGACTTCAGACCTTCCAAGGAAGCACTTATTCTACTGAGGTATCTCCCAGAACAGGCTTGGGATATTTTTGAGCACCATTTTTTTGTCTCAGTTCTGTGTTCTTCTGTGTCTTCTCTGGGAGCTCCCACAGTGCATGTATTCCTTAATTGGTAACCAATTACTATGAAGTATTTCATGAGCACAGAATATAAAATTTTGTCATTACAATTTCATAAAAGTAGATACCTTCCATGATAGGTGTGTAGAGGTACCACTATACAACAGGAGCACTTTTAAGACAGCACATGTAAAATGCTTTGTGTTATGAAAATTATGATCTGAATAGAGAATTAGCCAATATAGGAAAAGATGACAAAAATGGAAATTTTAGACAAACTAAGCCATGCGCTATTGTCGGTATCATTTTTAGGTGTTGGTCACTTGGATAATATAGTACAATAATAGTTCCCATAAGTTCTGTATTTTTATAATAAATAATGTTTTGGAAATCAATGATAAATAATATCTTTTAGTGCCCCAACAGTTGGAATTGCTTAACTTATTTGCAAAACTCTGGTTTTAATGGTAGTGAAACATAGTTTTATTTTAGCACTTCATTTCTTTTACTGCTTTTTTTCTTGTATTTTAGGGAAAGGCCTACAGGATGTTCAGGGTCTCATTACAAGATAGGACTCGTAGTGATCTGCTTATATACACCCTCCCAAGTGCTGGGATTACAGGCGCATGCCACCATGCCCAGTCTCAGTTGCCATCTCAGCGTGCTTGAGGGGTCGGGTGCGAGGCTGGTAAGGCACGCTGGGGGACCGAACCCCTGGCCCCTGTACCTGCTTGCAGGCGCACTAATCCACTGAGCTATTTGGCCGGCCCCAAGCACTTCATTTCTTGCTAATGTGGACTGTGTCAACCTGGCGTGGCCCGGCATTCTCACTGAGGTAACTGGGGTTTTTGTGTCCTGCAGGTGCTCCGAGCGACCAGAGCAGTGGCACCTCCTCTCCTCTTTGTGACAGTGGCTTACATCTTAATTATCATCCCAACAACACGGTAAGATGGGCTAGGCGTGGTTCTGACTGATAAAGGGGTAATATAACAAAAAATCATGGAGATATACATATATATGTGTATATATATATATATATACATACATACATATATCTAGTCTGTAAAAAGCACTACTGTATTTATTCTATTGTGTCTGATAGCTATGAATTCATGCATTGTTTATTTATTAGTTTACTTTTTGTGTTACTGGGTCTTATTTAATAATATTATAAGCCTGGAGGAAAAATAGTGACTCCTTATTTTTATTTCAGGTTTCCCTTCTAAGGTCTATGTCTATTATGCATTGTGTAATCTAAGAATATTCCTAATTGGAGGAGGTCATGAACAACATCACATAGTCACTTTAGAGCATTCCATATTATATAGAATTTCATTTTCTACAGGATTTGACAAAATTTGTACCATTTTAAATTTTATTTAGCTAAAAGTTGTTGTCATTTGTTATGATTTAGTAATCTATGCATATCAGGTAATTTCTACAAATTGAAAACATATTTACATATTACCTGAAACGTAGTAACTCTTTAGCTATGCAAACATTTAATAGAATATAAAATTAGCACATTTTACAGACATTTAAATCAATTTTTAATGTTTATTTTTCACTCCTACATTGGAGTACACAGATTTCTTCTTAAAAAAATACATCTGCAATTCCTTTTAGCTCAGTCTTCCAAACTCACATTTTAATGATGAAAAGAGTTCTTCTGTTTCTATGTAGCAACTGTGCCCCATGCTTGCCTGCTTCAGCTGCCCTTATGGAGAGGTTTATTTTTCTGCTCAATGTATTGAAGTCTCCTCTGACTTGTATGATTCATCTTCCACTCGAAAGTCTTGGCCTTCCTGTGGCGTTTTGTCTCCAAAGATTCCCACAGAATATCCTCAAGCTTGGGAGGCCTTTAACAAGCACACTAGCACTGCTCCTTAGTCGAGCACCTCAGGTCCTCCAGATTTGTTTTATTCCTTACAGAGGGGAACAGTTGCTAAAGCCAAAGGTTATTGCTATCAATATAAGGATGTTTTATAAGACCAGCCACATGTAGATATATTTCATCTGATTTTTAAAATTTTCTTTACTAGAGGAAAAGTAGTTACCTACTACTAACATTTATAACACCAATCCTCTGAAGCTGGCAAGATCTGAGTAATTTGAACCCTGAGCTTCCTAACGAGAAGAATATATGCTTAAGCAGATCCATTAGCCAATTTCACAGTTCCAGTGACTCCTTCCATTGGCCTGGTACAGGGCCTGATGCAAGGGTTCAAGCGCTTTTTCCTGATCTACAACCCTAGCTCCATTTACTTATATCTCTTTGCTTTCATAATTGCTTTGCTCACTTTCTAGATGCCCTTTAGGCCTCAGGTGTCCTTTCCACTCCCCTCTCCCCTGTGATGCACCAGCCCTAGAGGTTGTGATGTTAGTGCTCCTATTCACATCTCCTGCCCTTTGTATGGGGCCGCTCTGCCAGGTGTGAAGCTACTGTCATGCCCCCAGGTGTGTAGTGCACCTTAGCTGTGGGAAGGTAGGCGCAGTCCCCCTGGGAATCAACAGGTGAGGCAATACTCCTTCAGAAAGTCGCCTCTGCAAGCAGGATCTTGGCCTCTGCAGCCATGCCTCCTTCACTCTGCAGGATTTTTCTGAGAAATTTCCATGTCATTCACACAAAAATCTCCACCTCAGCTGTGTTCCTCAAAAGAAAAACAAAGAGCTAATTTATGTCAGAATGGATGAAAATAGGTTGGTGATGTTCTTAATCTAGTTCTTACTGACTGTCATTGAACACCTTTATAATAAGAATCAGCAGAAAAGTCAGGTTAAAAAAACAGGGATGAAATCATCCTGGTTTGTTTTAACTCATTCCACTATTATGTACACACAGAACTGTGGAACAATTTCATCCTATCAAAATCCATAATTTGACCAAAAATCTACTCTAATTCTGTAGTATAATTGTTCCAAATAAATCCAGCTGTATAAAATTCAAAATGTATTTCCATCCTTTTTTCAAACTAGCACTACGTCTACCCATCTCCAACATGCACATTGTGTCCTCATTTTTAGAACTAAGACTGACCTTTATTTTGCTATTACTGGAAATGTTTCAGTGTATGGAAATTAAAGGTTGTTACAGTACTTTAGAGGATAAAAATCTCGACACAAGTAAATTCAAATAAAGTACATTTATTAGGCTGATGAATATGAATGGGACAACTTCTGGTGAGAAACTACCAGGAATTTTGAGATTCTGTTAATTATGAATCATTATTCAAAAAGCTGAAAATCTAGATCTATAGACAAATCTACAAGATTAATTTAAACATAGAAAACAGGACTGGGGGGATAGCTCAGCAGGCTAAGCGCAAGGACTTGAGTTCAATGCCCGATACTGTGTGCCTTGCCTCGTGTTGGTGAGGACCACTGTGAGTCTGAGCTGTGTAGGGAAACCCTGTACCTAATAAATAAATTAAATTAAATTAAACTATAAAGGAAAAAATAATACTCATCAGCATTCTAATCACAGACAAAAGTTTTAGAGAATATGAAAGCCTCAAGGTTTAGAGACCACAGTTTAAGAACAGCATTGGAAACATAGAGATTTATTGAGATCCTGTCTCCAAATAAGAAAACAAAAAAATTAAAAGGGCTAATATGTCTCAGTACAAAGGCCCTGTACCATGCAAAAAGAAAAACAAAAATAGTTTAAAGTCTATAACCATATATATGTTCTGTTGATCGCAAGAGAACATTCTTCTTTCAAATCAATCTGATCATGTTAGTGCCATCCTGGTAGCTCAGGACTATAGCTCCTGCTTAGGTAGAGCACAGTGGCTGGGGTTCAGTCCACAGCATGCCATGCTGGGGTACACTACAACAGCTTTGCAGACTGGGCATGGTGGTGCATGCCAGTAATCCCAGCACTTGGGAGGATCATTATGAGTCCGAGGTACAGAGTGAGACCCTAAGACCCCGTAGACTCTGTCTTAAATACAGAAAAAGTTTCTGATCATGCCTATTTATATGGCCAATGCTACCCTGTTTTTCTCTATATATCTTGAATAACCTCTAAATCTTGAATAAGCTTTGATGCAAGAATAGAGAAAAGACAATAACTTTACTCAGAGATTTACAACATTACAACAGGATAAATAAATGTTATTTTCTGAAACAGCAACAAGCAGGGTACTTGGGAAAGATGTGTGCATTGTGGAGAACCTTTTCCGTAGAATATTTGCAAGTTATAGACACTTGAGCTCCCTGAAAAAAATATTGGACTTCACAGAGGAACTAATCCAAAATTCTGTTCAGCATCTAAGAACTACATTTTTCCTTTAGAAAAATTAAAATTACATTGTACATAAAATGACAAGTTGCCCAGTCTCCATTTATAATACCTGTGCCTTAGTTATACTGTGCTATAAATTTTGAGTCAGTTGGCACAGTTGTGGTTTTTTAAATATCCTTACTATATGGAAACATTGGAGCACTGGAGAAAATATAGACTCATAATACAGCAGAATCACTTAATCATTCCACATACAAATATAACCTATTCCTTCTAAGGACCTGAGGATGCCAATTTTGGTCAGCCCAAGAGTGATCTGTTCTGATAACCAAGACACAAGCACCAGGTATCTCAGCCTAGACCCACTGAACTGCCTTTCTCTGAGATAAAGGAAATTGCTTTGGAGGTTCTGATTGGGATGATCAGTTAATAAATCTCTGAAAAACCTTTTATTTTGCTGTCTATTTTTCTTAAACACTTTCTGTGCCACATGCAGAATGAAATCTGAATCAGCATTTTGCCCTGCATGCACTTCTGTTCTGGCCAGGTTCTTCAGGTTCTTAAGGACATATGCTGAATCCTAGCAGAGTCTGTCTTAAAACAAGGGGTTCCATTCGTATCATTAATAGAAGACAATATTCTCGACATGGTAGGATTCTTTAAAAATGACTATAATTTTCAAAATCATGGTTCCATTTTCAGTATCTTTAAACTACAGCATTATAGAAAGGGCAGAAAAAATGTATATTACTGTTGTAATTAAAATAAAGGAGAATAAATAATATTTAAAGGCTATAAATAGCTGCTCTACACTACAAAATATACCAAGCATGATTAGCCCAAAATTTGACTAGATCTATTTAGTTCTTTATAAGGAGTCGGCATAAAAGTAAATGATACATTTAAAACACTGATACATAAAAGCATCAGGATGTTAAAAATAAATATTAAAGAGCACAGATATTTTCATATCTAATAATCTATGACATCTATCATATTAATTTTATTATTTTTTTATTTTTATTTTTTATTTTTGGTGGGACCAGGGATTGAACTCAGGCCCTTGCGCTTGCCAGGGAAGAGCTTATTCTACTGAGCCATCTGCCCAGGCCCCTGTCATATTAATTTTAAAATGTCATACTCCCTGTTGGTGATGACCATTATTCTCACTGTTTGGCCATTTACATCTTTTTACATTTTTATCTTTTTTTTTACAGTTTTTGTTTTTTTTTAACCTGGAAAATTTAGGGAAATAGTTATCACCTTTTATAAAACATGAGAAACCATCTTTAAATAATTAATTTGCCAAAAATTATATGACAAAAATAGTAGTCAACTGATATGAATTAGTCTACAATTTCACCTCTAATTATACATTCTAAATTATGTGCTACAAAAGAGTTTGGCCACAGTACTAGAGGCAGGTTGGTCTGAGTTGTAAGGCTGCCATTAGCTGCTTGGATACTTGGAAAGCTGTTTGCTGAGAACCTCCAGGAATGGGCATGCATGCTTGGTCCTAGTACTGCATTTCAGGTGTGCACTGTATGTGCTATACTCTTACCAGATCATGTACTGCAGCCCAACTACTCCAAGAATAAGGCGAATCTGACCTTATATCACGGGCTGGCCACCTACAACATCCAGCACAAGGCAGGAGGCAGGGTGACGTGATCTATTCTCTCACAGGACTTGGTCTGTTTGTCCAAGTGTGCCTTACAACTTTATTCCTCCCTGTCCCTTTTTGCACAAAAGGGAAGCCATAGCACCTCACTTCTACAAAATGGCCTTCGATTTTTCTTTTGCAAGATGAAATAATTTTTGTGAGACATTTTAGTAATGCATGTAAAGCACTTAGTATAGCAAAGGACTATAAAAAGTAGTAGTCATAATATTACTAGAATGAGTAAGGATTTCCCTCTTGAAAGCTTCATGTTTAAAGTAGTTTTACCCATTTCTCAAAATTATTACTATTAAATGCATTACTCTGTCAGTGTTTATTTCTTTGTACCAAGTAATGCTTCTCGTCACCCTGCTGTTATTGGTAAATGTAAAATTTCCATTAGAGTTTTGAGTAATTGAGAATACAGGAAGCTCAGTATTGAGTATGTTGTAAGAGTTTCATCAATTACTGAAGATGAGACTCTATTAATAGCAGATGAGTCACTGCTATTAATATTCCTACTTTGAAAATATGCACACTGAGACATAGCAACTTCAGGTAGCTTGACTGTAGGTCATCCACTGAACAATTGGGATTCAAGCTGGGTGGTCTCACCAGTTGGCTGGTCTGCCATCACACTGCCCCCACATCACACATTGGGTCCCTGTGCCATCTAAAATGAAGAAAAGAGGCAACATGCCTTGCTGACAGCCCTGACACCTGGTGTGAAGAGCTAACTACTCGTGACCCCAACAACTAACTCACACTTCACACGCTGACCACCTGTGATAGCTTTCATGAGACCCTTGGGAGGACCAATGTGAAATCTTGGTTTGTATCTGCAATAACCGGATAAACACCAAGAACAGTGGTCTCTCCTCTAAGGACTCAAGCTTGCTGAGTGACTAACAGATCCCTTCACAGGTGGTCTTTGTCCCACTTTTTGAGTGTTTTAAACCATTTCAAGGGCAGCACATTTTGCCCATTTTCTTCCTCATCCATGTAAAGAAACACTGAAAGTCACACTTAATAATATTTTGACAACAAAGTTTCAAATTTGAAGTAAAATAAGTCTTCTTAACACTATCACTTCAAATTTAGTAAATAGAGAGGACATAAAGTCAACAGTTCTGTTGTGAAATTAAACGTCATGTGACAGACTGACAACCTGGCTGGCACTGAAGCATTTCCAAGTGAAGCTGGAATAAAACATCATTTGAAGGTTCTGTTTTTGTTTTTTTTTTTTCCAAAGAAATGTCTTCTCAATGGAGAGGGAGGTAGCACACAAACTCCTACAAAAGATGAACATACATGGAATTTAAAACCAACAGCAGTTGCCTTGTATGATATGAAACCATAGAACAAAGTAGTATCTACACCTTTTGTAAATATTCACTTCAAACAATGAGCACACACTACCTGGGTGGTGCTCTGACAGCTGTCTTATAGGAATGGTGATTTATTTATGAAGATTTGTCCAGGACTATAAGTTATCAGCACTTCTAAGGGTGTGGGGTGCTTACTCAGAAAGCGTTGTTTCATTGAATTACAGCTTATTCTGTTTTGCTTTGTCTTTTCCATTGAGTGAATTCAGTCCACCCAACCTTTTATTCCTCTAACCCCGCTCTTCACCTCCTGGTTTTTCTGCATCTTCACTAGCACCTCTCCCTCTTACAGAATTATACTAAAGGTGGAATTAGCAAGAGCAGCATGAAGGTTGGCCAGTATGGAGCGAACCTAAAGAGCTCAACGTTTTAAAAAGTCTCTACAGTGTTCTGGCCCATAGGGGTCAAAAAGAGTAGTTCTAAGAATAGCGCCCGTGACCGGAGAGGGCGTGCAGTCCTGACTGCCTGCATGTGTGTGCTCTTGCAGGACACGCTGTCCTGCTCCTCCTGGCCGACCTCGCCTGGCCTGCGTTGGGAGAAGCGGTGGTGCGACCTGCGGCTGCTCCCGCTGCTGCACTCGCGGTTCTCACACTACGCGCCTGGGACGGACCTGAGCCGGTGAGTACCTGCCTCCCCTGCCCCAGCGAGCTGGGCCTCCGACTGGGGTGGCTCTGCTCAAACCCAAACCCATGCCACAACTGGCCCCAGCAGTCTCTATGGAGCACACTTCTGGGAGCAGGAGAGACAGCTCCGGAAGAACAGCACAGGGAAGCTTTGCTGAATCCTGGGACAGAGGCAACTGTGTAACAATATTAATATACTCGTGTATTTACTGTGTTTATATTTCTTTTTTGGTGCATTTATTTTTGTCAAGGAATTTGTGTTGCCCATTTGCATGGCCAGGTTCCTATTTATTCGCTCATTTATTAACGTTCAAATAGGGGTATGGGCACCAGTGCTGTCCTCTTTCACCGCCCGAATCAAAAATGATCATTACTTTGTGCTTTGTTGTCTCTACTGTTTGTATTCCTTGAACTCCTTGGTTTGAAGTTTTGTTTTTATGATTTCTTGAGACAGAAGTTTCTAGGGGTGACTTTTCTGGAAAGCACCGTATTCTATCCATTTCTACTCAGGTCTTGGACTACCACAAGGAGGATCAGAGGCCGAGTTCAGAATGAGAGCCCCAGCCGGGCATGGTGGCGCATACCTGTAATCCCAGCACTCGGGAGGCTGAGGCAGGAGGATTGTTATGAGTTCGAGACCAGCCTGAGCTACAAAGTGAGCTTAAGGCTAGCCTGAACTGCATAGTGAGACCCTGTCTCAAAAAGACGAAAAAAAAAAAAAAAAGAATGAGAGCCCCGCCTAGCGCAGCTGAGACCAGGCCAGGCACTGCGGTTTTTGTCAGATGGTAGCTGGATTAGGGAGAGCACATCCTAAGGCTTTCTGTCTTCAGTCAGTGCATCTTCCGGCCCGCTTTCTGCAGTTGCTGTTTGCGAAGCTGTTTCCTTCTAGGGCACCCTGGTTACGTGTGCATTACACATGTCAAGGAAACAAAGGACACTTGCGTCCTGGTCACTCCTGTCTGAAGTCTCTAGCAGTTAGCCCTTCTCTTACCTATGCCTAGCATAGGTCTGCTATGTCCTTGTTCCGTTCTGGGGTACCTTGATATTATTCTCTTTTTGGTCAGTGGTTTCATTTATTTATTATTTTAAATTTCTTTTGATATATTTATTTATTGATTGATATAGGGTCTGGCCAAGTAGTTCAGACTGAGATCTGCGTGTCTCAGCCTAGCTAGAGCTGACATTACAGATGCGCACCACGAGGCCTTGTTCCTGACTAGCACCACAGGTGATACCGGGGATTGAACTCTGGACTTTGGGCTTGCCAGGCAGGTGCTTATGCAGCCTAACAGTTTCCCTAATGCCTTTTGGTCAGTGTTAAAACCTATAGTACCGATATTTATATCTTTTTCCTTATGGTGTTTTTTTTTTCTTTTTCTTTTTCTAACCTGTCTTAATCTTCACAGCCTTCAGCCCATCCACTCACATTGGTTGAGTGTCTGCTCACAAGTTTTACTCATTTTGAAACTGATATATTTATAGTTTGCTTTTATTGCTGAAATTTGAGTCTTGGGGCCAGGGATGTGGCTCAATAGAATAAGCGCCTCTCTGGCAAGCACAAGGGAAGTTCAATCCCTGGTTCTACCAAAAAAAAAAAAAAGAAAGAACGATAAGAAAAGAAATTTGAGTCTTATGGAAAAAAAAATCATGTTTCAACAAATTAGTATTTTATCATATCTTCTCTTTGTGTAATAAGTAAGCATTATTAGTATGTAGTATAGCTATGTCATAGACAAAAATTTAGAAAATTTATAAAGCATTTTTATGATTTACTTGCTCCTCTGTTAGAATATATACATTGATTATTGCTTTAATTTTACCAAATTACTCTGTCATTGTCTGTCTGACTTACTAGGTTAGTATAATTCATTAATTTTATTTTTTCTAAAAATTCTACAAATTTAGAGCACGGACTTATTTGTCCCTTTCTTAATTTTGTGATATTTTTATATGAGGCATTATCAAAAACTTACAAGGAATGTCTGAGTATGAAAACAGTACTACAGTAAAAGACAGTGCCAGTAATACAGCTTAAGATACACCCGCTGTTAAAAAACACATTTATTGTTTCATTCTAGCCATTTTCTGAAGCGCTTCTGAAGTCCTTTTTCATGTGTCTTTAGTTGTGGCTTTTTTGGTGCCCTGAATTGATTCAGAGGGTCTGATATTTATAGTAATTATTTCTGGAAAGAACCAGAAGTTAAACAAGAATACAGTATATTTTCTTTTTTTAAAAAAAAATATTTGTTTGATGCAAGGTCTTGCTATGCTGCTCAGACTCAAAGCGATCCTGCTGTCTCAGCCTCCCCAGCACTGGGATTACATGTGTGTGCCACCATGCTTGGGTTCTGGGGCAGCTCAGCCTGCAGGACTCCCTTCCCTGAGCCCAGTACTGTATGTTCCTCCCAGGCTGCTTTTCCATTGGAAGGTAGGCAGCACCTGCAGCTGTGCTTTGGCTCACTCCTCTGAGAGACATAAGGAAGAATATCCAGAGTTGCTTCAGAAAGTGACAAAAACAATGCGGTACATGTGTTTGAACAATGCGGAATATCTTAATTTATGGTAATGTAACTTTTACTGTAATAGATTCTTAAAATTTAAGCATTCAGCATGTGTTTTGATTATCCCTTGTCCATTTTTATTGGTACATTGGCATATGTTTCTATACCCAATATCTATTATTGTTTTTGAACCTATTTATTAAAATATATTTTGCCATTAATATTTCTATTTATCTTGGTTTCTTACCTCCTTTTGCTTTAACAATTTTCTTACTCTTTTTATTTTTTATTTCTTTTTTTGTTGAAACTGGGGATTGAATTCAAGCCCTTGTGCTTGCCAGAGAAGCACTTATTCAACTGAGCCATCTCCCCAGCCCCTTTACTCTTTTTATTAATGCTATCTTTTAGTGTATATTTCTTTCCTTTTGAATTTACTTAAAATTGTGTGGCAACATTTTTTTTTCCTGCAGTACTAGAGACTGAACTCAAGACCCTGCACTTGCCAGGCAAGCTCTTATACTACTGAGCTATGTCTCAGGCCCTAATGTGTGGCAACGTTATGTACAGACATTAAACTAAATTAACTTCTACTAACAAAGAATTGTTTGGGTGAGTCCAGTTATCATTACACTTTAGTTTTACAGACCCTCAAAACATCAATAGTCTTCAGCAACTGAATTAATTACATTCAGTGATTACTACAGTAAGATTATTACTGTTACAACATGGCACTGTTCAGAATGGAAGAGCTCAGATCCAAGAGCTGTTTTATTGTTCAGTGATTCACTCAGCAGAGGCTGGTTTAGTGTCTGTGAGTGGGAGGCACAGTGTTTTGTCCTCTCCCTAACAAAGCTCACAAGCTAATAGCAGTCACTGATGGAGCAGGAGTAATGACTGTTTCATGATACCGAATGCGGAACGTTATTTACTTTGGCTGCAGACTGAAGGTGTTGTTTCTTGGCTGATTTTTGCTACAACCCACTATTATAATTAAAGTTATATAACAACTTTCATATCGAATATAGCAAATTGTGTCACTGTCACATACCATTGTGTTGATATTATTTGATAAATTATGGTATTTTTACCAGCAATAAGAAAGTAGCCATGTAGTAATGATCCTGATGCAGAAATATATATCTGCTTTTTATTATGAAATAACTCAGAATATTATAAAGTTAAAGATTTTAAGGTAGGAAGCCCACATTCTGCGAATGTTCATGGATGTTTTACTTTTTTTAGGCTTTATGTTGGTTATTGCAAAAATCTCCATGTAAATAGACATATATGTGTGGGGACATGTGTTTATGTGTATCTATTTGCATTTGGCAAACAGGATTTATGTCGATTTTGAGAATTTAGCATGTTTTATGACTTAAAAGGCCTAAAAATATTTATGAACTAAGTTTTAATGAGGAAGAATTTCATTTCTGTTTATTTTCTGATAGGCGTATGCTTCTAAAACATAAAAATCAATTATATAAAACAGAAGCCTACTGATCTTACTCATACATCTATACAGCTCCAGATGATAGTAGCATTTGCAGCTCCTCTCAAGTCTGCACAACCTTTGTCCCAAGTCAGTGCTGCACTTGGTGCCTACCGATGAGGGTTAGTGTGTGAACTAAGGAGAAGTATTCGCTATAAGAAGAGGCTTTCTACAATGCAAGAAATACATCAAATAACACATTAATGATGGGGATAGATATGAAGAGCTCAGCCAATGGCTGTGTTTCAGGACAGTGGTTTACAGATTTGGGAGGTCATGAAAAGCATGCAGAATCAGTGAATACATAACCCAGAAAAGAGCTAAATACAAATTAAAGGAACTGTGACACTGTAATCTCAGATGCAAACAGGGCCTGAAGCAAAATGCAATGGTGGTTCAGATGAACCAAAGAAAAGTACTGAGCAGGATGAGCAGCAGTTATTTGGTTTTATACAAGGAAAAGACTAAATTTAGGAATGCATCAGACTGAAAATATTTTGTCCAAAGAATATGGTAAAGAAAAGACGCAATATGTAAAGATATGCTATTTGTAAAATGTAGTTTAAGATCAAAGGAATGGCATGATTTTAGTCCCTGGCTGGGACTAGTCCATGGAAAGACAGATGCCAGTCCTCAGAAAGAGTGCCTGCTTCCCAGGTTGCAGATCCTGCCAGCTGACACACCTCGGGTCTTTTCCAAGTCCACCTGGACTGACTGAATATGCTAACTTGCTTCTTCTTCCCAGATCACCCTAGAGGCACACAAGACCTGGGCTCTGTATAAGAAAATGGTGATCAATAATTCTCAGAAATGGGCCGGGCATGGTGGCGTAGGCCTGTAATCCCAGCACTTGGGAGGCTGAGGCAGGAGAATTGTTGTGAGTTCGAGGCCAGCCTGAGCTACAAAGTGAGCTCGAGGCCAGCCTGAACTGCATAGTGAGACCCTGTCTCAAAAAGACAAAAGAAAAAAAAAATAATTCTCAGAAATGACTCTAAGTAACACTACAGTCCTTTCTGGTTTCATTTATTTAATGAGGCTTTTCCACTAGACAGTATCTCTTGCTCTAGCACAATCTTCATGTACATTCAGCCTCTCTTTGTGCTATTACACACTGTGTCATGGGGTTAGGGAGAAACATGCCAGCATCCCCATATTACAGTCATGCATGGGTCTGCCTGGCACATGGTTTCCAGGAAGCCTTATGGGTACAGAACTGAAGACCACACAGGTCTCATCCATACAGTGGTATAGAGTTTGCACAAAGCCTATGATTATCTCATGTATACTGTAAAACATCTCTAGATTATCTATAATTCCTAGCACAGTACAAATATTATGCAGATAGAGGTTACACTGTGTTGTGTAGATAATAAAGACAAGGAAAACCTGTAAATTTAGTATAGAGCCCATTTTTCCAAGGCTTCTCATCTATGACTGGTTGAATTTATGGGGGCAGAGCCCATGGCTATGGAGTTCTGAGCAGAAACTGTTATGAGGAAAGCTTGAACCGCCTATGTACAACCCTAGCCTTGTTATTTTAATCTGGAAAAAATACACACACACACACACACACACACACACATTGTTTTTTTTGCACAACTGGGGATTGAACTCAGGACCCTGTGCCTGCCAGGCGAGTACTTATTCTACTGAACCATCACCCCAGCTCCGGGAAATAATTTTTTTTGACATTTTCCTATTTGCTTCATTTTTTCAGATTTGTGAGACAATTACTCAAGGATAGAGGTCTACCTTTTAGTATTACTATCTTTTAGTATTTTCTATAGTCTGAGGATAGTTTCCCAAGGAACTTCTGTATTTTTGAAGAATTGAAGAAAATCAAAAAGAATAAACTTTGACAGAGAATTACAGTAAGCTCAAGGTTCAGACAAAATATAATGCTGGTGGATAAAGTGTTAGACACATATTTCTAAAAACCTATAACTTATAACAATAACAAAAATAAGATAAAATCTTAGAATATGGTGTTCTCACTGGCTGGATACTAGATATTAAAAATTTGGAAACAAGATTTTTCTCCTAGTGAGTTAGAAACAGGCAGAATCCATGAAATGAAGGACAGATACTTTAGAACAGCTGCACAGGGAGGAAGATTGAACAGCAAGAGATAAATAAAATGACTTTGATGTTGGTAGAAAAATCTTTCAGGTGTAATGTTGACCTCTATAAGGACAAAATGATGATGATTAGATTAGAGGAATTTAGAAGCCTGGCGTCCCAGACACTAATTATATTGGAACATTTTTGTACAATTTATAATTTTGGTAAAGGAATAATGGCACATAAGGAAGAAAAGATATAGTTAAATTGGAGTTATTCACAACTGAAAATTAGTAAGTAGGGACAGCAGGAAGTCAAAAGGGACAGGGACTAAATTCAGCATAATTTATGTCGAAAAACAAAAAATCCAGGCTAGGGAGAGTTATAAATACATTCTGAATAGATTTATGCATTATGAAAAATGAAAGAAGTAACAAAAAATGGCAAAGAATAGTTTAATTGGGGGTGATAGAAAGGAAGAGGTCTTAGCTTGGGAACAGAAGTGTCAGAATGTGGAGCTGCTTGCTGTGTATGGCCCTGGATCTTAACCTAACAAAAACCAGACATTGCTAAATTAATGTGGAAATCAGGTGGCTCTGTAGTTAAATATTAAGGACTGTGATTGCTAGGAATACGGTGCAGAACAAGGAGCAGTACACAGTAGAGACACAGGCTTGCTGGCTGGGAGAACAGGGATGGCAGGTAAGGACCTAGGAAATCAGAGGGTACGCAGATGGGCATGATCCGTTACAAACACTGGAGCGGCTAGCGCCACAGAAAATGTGAATGTGAGCTCAATTCTTGAAGTTTGAGTCGAATTTTTTATTTTTAGTTTTTGTATTTTAGGGAAAGGTCTACAGGGTGTTCAGGATCTCATTACTAGATTGAACGCATAGTGATTCTTCTGTTTACAGCCTCCCAGGAACTGGGATTACAGGTGTGCGCCACCACAATTGCCCTCTCAGAACACTCCAGGGGCTGGGCCAGCACTGAGTTGAATTTTGAATGGTAAAGACAACCTCACTCAATTACAACACACAGGTTTTCAGAAAGCCTAGTCCATAGTGTTCATTATACAACAAAGATAGGACATATGCAGCTTTCCTCAATTTACCATTATAGAAAATTGCATGCCAGAGAGTTGCAGGGTAGTAAGAGATCTGAAATAATGTCACAGATAAATAAAAATTAGCATGGAAGGGCATTGCAGAACACAGAAAATACTGCAGGCAAGAACATGGGTGTTTATGATGGGTTTTTAACAGGAAATAGTAACCTAGCTCAAGGGTGACAGAGCCATGGCATGTGTGCCCCCGAAGGCCATCTGCTGTCACTGAAGCTTACAACTTTCACCACCACTGACCTAGGTGGTTTCCAATTATAAAAATGATGGGTGAATTTAATATTCGAAAGATAAGCTGGTTTGGAAGGGTTAGTTATAGGTTTCACTAAGCAGATTTGTTTTTCTGCTTAAAAAAAAGTAAGATGGTAAGGTGATGAATCAGTGAATAAGGAAGTTGTAGAAATGGTTATGTTGCTTCTGCAGGCCAGCTGATCTCAATGAGGAACAGACAATACACCACTAAAAGCCATGACCGATGTCCCTTTCTAGTTCTCGTTTTTCTTCGACATCATGTTCCTGATAACCAACAGTTGAATCAGGCCCGTGATGCACTTTCAGCGCTCCTTGCTGCATGCACAGAGGGGTGCTTCTCAGAGAGTCCACCACTTCTCACCTTGTGCCTCGCAGTCGTATACTCATCCATGTCCTTCAGCCACCTTCTTTTTCTCCATCTCCTTTAGCTCCACAGAGGCATTGCTCTAAACCTCACGTGTGCTCTTTTTCTTCCAATGCTTATGTGTCACCACTGCTGCCCTCCGGCCGTCAAGGCACAGTGCTGCACCGTGCTGTGCAGAGTTCCTGCAGATGGGGCCTTCCCTCACTGTTATCATCAAGAAACACTGAAATGTGCATGTGCAGCCTTTGTCCTCACAGTGACCAGGCTTTCCAGCTCCTCAATCTCATTTTTAGGATTAATCATCTTCTGTTAAAAATGTGTTCCTTCGTTTGCATCCTGCAACTCAGCTATTCCACTGCTTAGGCCCCCAGACCCAGAGCAATTTTGAATCTACCTGCCTTCCCCATAATCCATTTAAATGTAATTAGTGAATCAAATTATTTTCAATGCCTTTGAGATTTGCAGAAAACTAATGATTTCATTTTCACTAACGTATTTTTACTTCAGTTCCCTATCCTCTCCTCTTTGGCCAGTGACTGTACTTGCCCTGCTGCTCTACCTGGAAGAGGTTCTCCACACACACCTGGCCTCGGCATAGCCTCTCATGCCATCCATCTCTGGCTCCCCTTGAAATTGACTCTGCCTGTAGGATGGGCAAGGCTGTCTTCACCGTGAGCTGGTGTTTCCATTCTGATTTTCCCAGATTTCTTCTTATGCAAACACCAGCACAGGTACTCCAAATCTGTGTGCATTCGTTTCTAAGGCTCTTCATTCTCAAGAGCAAAAGTTTAATTTTACCCTCTCCCCTAGGCTCCTTATAAACTTAGCATCTTCCCTTCATGGGGTAGAAACACTTTATTTTAATAAGTAGAAACCTATATACATATGTACATATATATATTAGAATATATATAAACAAGTAGAAATATATATATATATACATATATGTATACATACATATATATGATCCAAAAATATTGATTCTAGTGAGAAAAATTTAATTTTTATACAGGATGACTAAATTCTTATCTATAACTACTTTGAAATTCAGGAATATTTGAGAATAGTTTTATTGTCATTGAAATTATCAAGAATCCTTAGAATAGTACAGAAGTTATTGCCTAGAAAGCAGCAACATCAATTTGATCTCACAGACTGTTTAGTTATTCCAATTTTCAATATTACATTAAAAACCACAATTGTGTCATAATTGTGGTGCGCTCAATGCTGCAGTCCCCATTGTGAAGTTGTGTGTCTCCCAAGACTAAATGAGCCATGGGGTATGTTTGATTTCAGAACATAGAGTACTGAGTAAGACAAAGCAAATGGGATTGACTCTTCTGATTTACCTAGAGGCAGGTTTTAGATTTTTCTAAAAACCTCAAGTAAAGGCAGAAGCCATGAAGTTCTGTTTCCTGAAATGATAAGTGCATCTAACATCACCAGGCAGTGACATATGGCTGTCTTAATTGTATGTTAGCTAATCAGTCTTTCAGAGCAAAGAGTCAGAGATTCATACACTATGAAATCATTCAGATTTCACAAATTACTGAGCAAATGCTAATTAAATCTGTGAAGTATACATTTTCATTTTCTCTTGGAGAAACTGAGGCATGGCTAAAGGCTACTTTGTCAATATTCTCATCTATTTGGTAGTAAAGACAAAGGTGTAACTCAGATAATTGTGGTATGCCTTTTAGAGCTGATACACAGAAAAAGCTGTTCCAGTTCTTCATGAGTAAGTTTCTATCAACTTTAAAAGGCTTATACAGAACATAAAAACTGTTTTGTGTTGATATATAAGAATAAGTTTATAAAAGATTAATCCCTCAGAAGCATTCTACTTAGAGATTATATCACGTGTAGAGTTTTATAGAATGCACCTTTTGCTAGATTAAGTATTGACTTTAACCAGCTAAAATATCTAGGGGATGATTCATTTTTAAGAATCGAGAGCAAATACATTTAAGGCATGTTTTAAGTTATGACACAGGAAGCAAGGTCTATGATAACCAGGCAGCAGAAAGGAAAGTATCTTACTCAATTGAAATTAGCTCACATTTTCCATGGATGGTCAATCTTCTGTCATGTATTTAAAAAATCTTATTCATTGTTGAAAAGGAGAATTAAAGTTAAAAATGTACCCATGGATGTTTAATGTTCTCTGTGTGCCATGCAGAAAGAGCATTATGTGAAAGAGACAGATAATACCTGTATTTCCTAAAGGCATATCGTATAATTTCAAGAAAAAAACAAAACAAAACACATATATATGAGCATATTCCTTTTTATTCAGTGAGTGATCTTAAGCCTAGGATGGAAAAAACGATTCCTCTAAAAATATTAGTAATTGGAATGCAGGGTGCTTCAGATGCCCTGGGCTTCACCGAGTGTGCAGATCTGAGCCAGGGCTGGGTCTGAAGAAAAGGGAGCATTACTTTAGAGGTCTAATCCTGAGCCTGAGTCAGGTACATGCTGCACAGTTTTCTTTGTTTGAATAAGTGAATAATGTTCCATATCGGTAAACACCCAGTTGCAGAACTCAGAAAAAAGATATTTATTTAGAGAAAATGTAGCTTTATGCAATTTGTGTAGCACTTTAAGGATTGAGCTGCTAAAGTTTTCTGTTGCTTTTAAAATTGCCTGAGACTTAAATATAGTTTGCACATTTTCTAAAGTGTATTGTGTCGCACAATGGGGTGATTCTGAAGGCTGAGGCATTTGTCAGTTGGGATTTTATCTATTCCTGTCCATTAAGTTTATGCCTAAACATTGCAAGAACTTGATGCACAGCAAAAAGAGTAAATCACTGTAGCTTCAGGGAGCTGCTTTAAGTTCTATAGAACTTTTGTTTGTAATTTTAAATGGTATTATTTAATTTTCTCCAAAAATAACAATAGCAATCCATAGAAATCTGTGTAGTCACAATGACCATCACATTTTAAGGGAAAAATCACCAAACCTGATGTGATTGAAATTCTCAGCATTTGCACAGAATTAAGGACATAATTACAAAGAGGAGACCTGAACCTTTTGTCCCAAACCATATTTGAGAATGTGAATACACGGAGAAGGTGCACAAAGAGCTAGCTGAGAACTCCAGCCCAGGGACGTTAAGGGGTCTTTTCACAGGAAGATTAACTCTTGTTCTTGTGGAGATAGGGGAGTGAAATGCCCATCCTGAAGGGTACCTGGGGCCAGCTCGTGTCCTCTAAAATGAAAGAATGAATTTTAGGGACAATGGAGGTAAAGAACAGAATATATTTATTGAAGGAAAGAAAGCTTTTGTTAGAAAGAGGGACAGGAGGGGACCTGAATGGGTTACTAAGGACCCTGTCTTTTCTAGGAATTTTTTTAATTCATATTTTTAAATTTATTTTTCTTTTTTTCTGCACATTGTGTAGGGATTTTAAAGTTTAACATAATACTTGATGGTAAATATCTGTTCCATGTTATGTCTAAGATGTCTGATATTCAGACAGTAAAGTTAAGCTCAACTGCCTACATTGTAGGGTAATAACATCGTTAAGCTTCTCTTCTGGAGAGTTAAAAACTTAAGTTTGCAGATCAAAAATTAGAGGAAAAGAAGGGCTACAAGGACAACCAACATTGTGGCCCTAGACTTTCAAGGTCAGTTAGGACTCAGGACAAAAAGGAACCTGTATTGTAACATCTTGGAAGCTCATTTGTGTCCCAAATTTTCTTTATTTTTTTATTTTTATTTTTTTCTTTTTTCCAAATTTTCTGATCTAGGAATTTTGAAAGAGCAAAATCATGAGGTGAGGTGAGTCTAAAGTGGAAAACATGGGAACTCACTAGGTGAGCATAAGGTGGGACAGAGCTATAGACAGTCAATAAGCATAGCTATAAAATTGCTCAGGTAACACTGATTAAATCAGGATCAAATGGGGAAGGGAGTCATGCACGTAGCAAAAGGACATGAATACAGAACAGTGCTCATCCTATAAAGTATTGGGTTAGTGGCTCTTTCTGGCTTTTTCATTGTGAATGATACCTGTTTAGAATATTAATCCCTGCGGTCCATCCCTAGGGAGGTAGGTGGCTGCAGTTGTTTAATGTGTTGCCTTGAAGTCTGGACCACAGCGGTAGTGTCTGTCCCTCCTGCAGCTGTAAGGTTTTGTCTTCCACACTGGGACCTTTGAGAGCCTAACCCTGTTTGACTGCCTACCTTATTACTATCTTACTCAGCTGCCTACAACCATGTCTATATTCTTTCCTCTGTAACTCAGAAAGTGAAGGGGCAAAACTGAGGAGATGTTGGTAACTAAAATAATATATAATGTATGCATTATTTTATGATAAGCTGGGAAAAGAATGCTTCCACATTTCTTAGATTCTCTTCTATTTACATCCTATATGTTTTACATTTCAGAGTTTGGCTATATTTCTTGGAATCTAAGGATGTCTCTTCTTAATTTAAAATATGATATATTTATTGTTGACATTTCATTTAAATTTAAATATTGATAAAGGGAAACAATAAAATTTGATAATAATTATTTGAAAGGAAGGTATTTCAAGTTACACAGTTCTGTTTTGACCTTTTCTGTTTAGATATGTCTACAGTTTCAATAATTAATACTTTTTACATTGTTATCTTCCTAGTGGTTATCCATAGTACAAGAAGCAGGCAGGATATCCAGTCGAAACACTATTAGTGCAAATTTTTTTCTCATAGAATTACATGAAAGTAGCTGCGTATTTAACCTAACCATTCTGTATATACAAATACAGAATGGTCCTTCCTTTGTATCCCCCTTTTTTTGTTTAGTCCTGTCAAAGATGGGTATTCTGTTGGCATTCAATTATTATAGGTACGAAACACTCCAACACAGTCCAGAAGTCCACAATAGTAGTGGGTTATCCACAGAAGTTGTACTATAAATCAGTTTTAAAAAGATAGGTATATAGCTGCATTCTTTTAATTCAATGAATAGAGACATCTGCTCTAATAGTGTTTGTAAATAGAATATCATGCCTGCACCTTGTACAGCAAATAACCACTAAAAAACAATATGCAATGTATTATTATTGAATCTGTTCTACTAATTTGATTTGAAACTGTCCCATTGCTATTTGTTCTTCAATAAAATTATGGAAAAAAGTCACAAAATACTAAATATTAAAATCTTGTTTATTTCCTTAAAAAGATATGTATAACAGTGTATAACAAGTACATTTATCACAGAGAATTGCTGCATGTAGTATACATATCATATCTTGATCCTTTTCACTTTCTTTTCCTTCTTCTCTCCACATTGATCTTCAGATCCCCTTTACATATCCAAAATACCTACCCTCTATTACCTGTTTTGAGTTGCTAATAGATATGTGGTATGACATTTTTGTAATTAATTTTATTGAGAAGGAAATAGCAATGAGACAATTAAAAGCAGGTTAGTAGGACAGTTATGATAATTAATCCATTGCATATTGTTGTCTTTGTAGTAGTTATTCAGAGTACAAGATGCAGGTATGATATCTTGTCTACATGCTATTAGTACAACTTTTCTCATTGAACTAAGAGAAAGTAGCTATATATCTATGCTATTTTGTATATACACACACATATATTTTTTTTCACTATGAAATGTTCCTTCATTTATATCTCCCTATTGTGTTCAGTTTTGTCAGAGATGGGTATTCCATTTCCATTCAAATACTGTAGGTGCATGACTTCAGTAAAGCAATCCACTATAGTTGCGACAGTCCATAATAGCAGTGGGCCATCTGCAGAACTCGTGATGTCTGAAGGCGACACGGCATTTTGATCTGATTCATTCTGATATGTCTGCAGGCAGAATGCTTTTCAAGTCACTGCTGTGGATGGGGTCTGCAGCGGGATCATCCAGTGCCTCTCCCCTGAAGATGCTGTTGACTGGCTCCAAGCAATAGCAACGAATATTTCAAACCTCACAAAGCACAATGTAAGTATTGATCCATGAATCATTTGACTACAAACTTCCTTTTCTTTGTAAGATTCTTCTCATATTTAACTTTAACTCATCTGTGTGGCATGCCTCCAAGAATGAGCTACTGCGTATTTAGCAAAACCCTTTCCTGGGACACTTACCAAACAAAAATCATTTTACCCTGAGAGTTGCCATATAGTTTATCAGTTCAGAAATACTTTCATTCATAAACTTTTTTGTTTTAATCTTTTATAAAATGTTTTGGTACATGGTCTCATTAATGCATCTTGGACTCCTAGTGATCCTCATGTCTCAGCGTACTCAGCGCTGGAATCACAGGCACGCATCACCATGCCCAATTTCAGTGGCCAGCATGACTCACCTGGGGTTGCAGGCTAGAACAGCATGTGGGCCCAGGGATGGAATCCATGTCCTTGTACTTGCTAGGCAGGCACTTAGAGCACTGAGCTATCTCCTCAGCCACATGAACTTCTTAAATATGTTTTCTTTAAATAAAAATAGATATTTAATATTAATAGTGAATACATTTATGTAAAATCATTCTAAACTAATATAATCTGAATTGCCACAAAACATTATTGATTTACTTTTAGTGACCTTGCCATTGCACAGGGAATGTTTAAAGAGTAAGAACCTAGGATGAAAGGAGCTGACAGGGCACTGAAGGTCTGTGTGGACCTGCGTGGGTGCAAGAAGAGTGAGAGCCAGCTTCTGTGGGCCAGCTTCTGCGCCGAAGCACATGGGTTATGTTCCCAGGAATGGCTTTTCATTTCTTATCTTCTACTTCCAGCATTTTCTTCCCTTTCATTTTTGTATCTCTGTTGAGAGCCACTAACTTTTTCTTGTTATTATTTTTTAATAAACAAATAAATCCTCTGTCTCATTTACATGTAGGGGTTATATAACATTACAAAATGTACAAAAACTTAAACCTGATTTCATTGCTTGTGGATATTGTGTAAATATATATTATGTTTTAGGAAAGAAATCCTCACCTATATCTTTTTCTTCATTTTGTTTCTGATTACAATGGTTACATTACGTGTTGAAGTACTTCAGTCCTAAGAGAAACCCAGAAATAAATAAATACAAAATATATATATATATATTTTAAATATATATATATATATATTTAAATATATTTTAAATATATATATATATATTTAAATATATTTTAAATATATATATATATATATATATATATATATATATACAGAAATGACTGACTCACATCAACTCATAAACACACAAATCCTTCCTGATGACTCTCAAATCTTGAGTAATTTTGCACATATTTAGCTTGGAAGTCTAAAGAACCCCAATGTGGCAGAGACATCTTTCTAAAAATAAGAGACCCACTTTGTGTCCAGTTTTGGCTATTTTAAACAATGAGTGGCCATGACCGTGGTGACAGAAGCTCTGTGAGAGAGAGGGCCAGGCCTCAGTGTGTATTCAGTTTTCTCTGTTTTGCAAATGTTCATGAGATTGGCCTCTGCAGTCCATGGCTAGGACATTGCATGTGCAGATTATCCTTAGTATGTGGAAGGTATTTGGAGGAGTCATATTTTAACATTTTTGTGTATTTGGTGTGTGTGAGTGTGTATGTGAAGTTGGTTGTGCTGTGGTGTGAATAAAAGCAGTTGGAAGAGGTAGCTTCCTAGGTACAAGTACAGTGAATGCTTTTTGAAGGAATTTACCAGTGTAGAGACCTGAGCTGCACGTGGTTGGGTGGCCAAGAGTGGCCCCTTCCTCATGCAGTTAGTCTTTGCTAACATGGTGGAGTCTTATTAACCTTTTTAAAAGAAGTCATATTCTCTTTATAAAAGAAAGAAAAGGGAAGGAAACAAAGAAGGAAAGAAAGAGAAAGAAACTAGGAAACATGCAAATCAGAATAAAGCAAAGCAAATAATGAAAACAAAAGAAAAAAGAAAAGATAGGGGCCTGTCTGATAGCTAAGTGGACTAAAGCACCTGCATAGGTAGAGAGTGCCAGCCGGGGTTCAATCCCTGGTGTGACATGTCAGTCCCTCCCACGGGGTGCCCTGAGATGGTGACTGACACTGGGTATGGTGGTGCATGCCTATAAATCCAGCATTTGGGTGGCTGAAAACAGGAGAATCACCACAAGTCCAATCTACATAGTGAGACCCTGTAGAACCTGTCCTAAATACGGGGGGGGGGGGGGAAGGAGAGGAAAAGAAAACCCAGGCAATTTTTAGAGCATTGTGCTCTTTTCTGCCTGTATTATGCAGATGTTAAAGGCAGGAATAAATAACTGCCTGGAGTTCTGAGTCTATTGCATTGCTATGGAAAGTGTTTTCTGGGGTGAATGTTCAGCTGGAATGGTGTGACTTAGCTGACAAGCAGCTGAAACCACAGTGTGGTGCTTGAGTTAAAACATGAGAGTGTAAGCCCTGAGGGTACTTGACTGACCTGATCAGACACAAAAGCTACATTTCTTGTTATATAGGTCTTGCTTTATCTTGGTCTTAACCATCCAGCAGAAAAGTATAAAAACAAGGTCTATAAAATAAAGCCATAATAATATGCTGAGCTGTAAATAGCTCTAGTCAACAACTTCTTCGGATAACCCACTACTGTTGTAGACTGCTGGACTGTGTTGGAGTGTTTCACTGAATTCAAGCACCTATAATAATTTAATGACAATAATATGCATTTCTGACAGGACTAAACAAAAAAAAAAAAGGAAGGACCATTCTGTGTTTGTATAAACAGTACAGTTAGGATAAATATGCAGTACTTTTGTGTAATTCTATGAGAAGAAAGATTTGCACTAATGATGTTTGGACAGGATATCCTGTCTGCTTCTTGTACTATGGATAACTACTAGGAAGACAGCAATGTAAAAAGTATTAATTATTGAAAACGTACTATAATTCAGCTTTAAAACAACATAGATATGTAGCTACATTCTCTTAATTCATTGATTAGAGTCATCTGCTCTAGTAGTGTTTCTAAATAGAATATCATGTATGTACCTTGAATACCAAAAACACCACTACAATAACAATATGCAATGTATTAATTATTGAATCTGTTCTAATTATTGAATTTGATTTGCAGCTGTCTCATTGCTGTTTGTTCTTCAATAAAATTATGGAAAAAAAAAACAAACGAGAGAGTAGCAGCAAGCATCTTTGGCCTTTATGAGCCTAAGGAAGATGTATGAGCTGCTGCCGAGATTCCAAACCCAGCACTTGGCCTAATAGAGGAGAGCTTTAATGTGACTCACTCTTCAGAGATCTGACTATGGAGATCTGACCTTAAGACGGAAATACCTTGGCTGCAGTGTGTGGTGGAGCAAAGCTGCACAGTCCGTGGTGGCGGGGTAGGGTAGCCCAGAATCACTGCCAGGGTGGGACAGGAAGGGGCTGTGGCTCCCCAATTATACCCAGGATCCTGCTTTACTAACCTGCTCAGCTTTGTAACCCAATGTGAATGACATTTCAGGATTAGTGCTCCCAGAAGGAGGGCCAGATTGCAGCAGGTGTTTCGTCTTTGTAATCAGTGTTCACAAGAGACCTGTGAAAACAGACAGTGACCGCAACAGCCCTTGTTATATATCTGCTGGAAGGGCCGAATATTTGCTCTGACATTGCTCTATTGCAAGTTTCCCATTGGTTCTTTCATCTAGCTATCACCATATTCCAGTTTCACATCCTTTTTTATAATCAACGCTCACTAAAAATACTTGTGATTTCCTTACAGGACATCAGTGGGAAAATCAAATCATGGAAATCCCAGAGCTAGAAAACATAACCATTCAGACCAGTCTATAATGAAGTAGAAATTTAAATAATGAACTTTAGAGTTATAAGAGGAACAATAAAAGCTATTCTGCATGTACTAAATGGAGAATTATTATGTTACCTCTTCTTCCTTTATACACAAGCAGGTATCTTCCATTGAGCTGTTCATTCAAAACTGGGTGAATCTGGATGTCTTCATCACAGAAAGACAAAAAAGAAAGTGGAATCACAACAATTTTCCCTTAAATAACCTTTTAGCCAGCCTCCAGTGGCATTTTTGAGGGCCTAAACAGTCCTGCTAAAACTCTCGCCACCCAATATCAGTACTTTGTATATTCTTTTTCCATACAAAATAACAATGGATATACATGATTGTAATTTGTATTACACAGAATAACTGGAAGAAGTTCTTTTTGTATTTTAGGGAAGGGTCAACAGGGTGTTCTTGTCTCACTACTAGATTGGACTCTTAGTGATCCACCTGTTTATAGCCTCCCAAGAGCTGGGATTACAGGCGCATAATCTATGCCCAGTCTAATTACTGTCTCAGAACCCCTGGGGGCAGGGTGGGCAAGGCAGGCCTGGAGATCAAACCTTGGACCCTGGGCCTGCTTGCAGGTTCTTTAATCTGCTGAGCTATTTGACCAGCCCTCCTGGAAGGAAATTCTAGAAATGTCATTTCATCAATAATTCAAACCTGGAATTTAAAGCTCACTTCATTTTATCAGATTTTAATTTTATGTGCTTGGTTAGGTGAAATAATACCCTCCCTCTGCTGTTTGTGTCCTAATCCTTAAAATCTATGAGTATTTTCTATCCTGTGGCAAAGAAGCATTAGTGGGATAGATGTAATTAACGTTGCTAATGAACTGACTTTAGCAGGGGGAGATTAGCCTGGATTATTCAAGTAGTTCAAATGTAATTATCGATGCCTTTTAAAATGCAAGATGAAATCAGAGTCAGGAAGAGGAGATATGTCAGTCAAAGAAGGACCTGACCCACCACTGCCGGCTTGGAAGAGGGAGGTTCCAAAGAAACAGGCAATAGGAGCAGAAGATGATATTTCTGCTCTCGATTCTCCTTAATGGAGTGCAGTTCTGTAGACCCAGTCAGTACTTAGGATGCACCAGGCCATAAGACGACACGTATGTTCCTTATATTTGTTCACTTATATATCAGATTTGTAACAATTTTCAACAGCAACAATGAAGAAGAACATAGCTTCTAAAGAGATAGAGATAAAGATGAAGAAAATAAAGATCTGCAGAAAAATCCAAGTGTATTTTATTACTAGTGAGAATCCCCTAGTGTAAAAAATCAGACCTCTTCACCTGTCATGTCTAGTTTTTTCAGAAAAACCATTTAATTCACTCACATACATTAGAAAATAACCTGACCCTCATTATTAATTAGCATTAGTATAAAAAAATTTATAATATCACTGACGTTCATAAATCCTTTAGAAGTAATTAAATCGAAATTGCAAGGAAAATTTTGCAATAATTGAGTTCACCCTGAATAATAATTAAATAATTGATAATTCATTCGATTGTAATGCAGCAGTTGAACTTTTGATAACTCAGTATTAGGTGACACTTCCTTATACGGAGTAAACTGAAGAAGAACTGCCTTTCAAGTTGGAAATGGAGGCCGCTTTTCTTGGTGTCTGGTGAGGCCCAGCTGGAAGGGTTCAAATGCCACCGAAAGTGCGAGCAGGCAAGTGTGCAAGATCTTGTGGCTGAAGCCCACACGAGTGCTCAGGCAAATCATCACGGGTAAGCAAAGGAGACGGATGCTAGAAGAGGCGGGGTTTGGCGCCCCAGCCCGTGAGGAGGAAGGCACCTCAGAAAAAGCTGTGGGTCGGGTGGCCGAAGCACTGACCAGCGCCAGCTGTGTCACACTCCAGCGTCTGCACGTTGGACAAATAATGAAGTGAGTGAACGATTCAGCCATTCAGATGAGAGGTATCTGATGGACAATTTGCTGAGAAAGTGAAGGGGGAAGGGTCCCGGCTGGCACTGCAGTTAGGGGCTCAAGGATTCCACCAATTCCAGCTAAGTGGTTACCACTGTAAATTGACGTCTCATTTTAGAGTAGAGGAAAGTAGCTGTGGACAGAAGAAAAGTGCAAAGATATTGTTCAGGTGTGTTTGCCTTTGTCTCTTCTAAATTGCTGCTTCTTCTAATGAGATGCCTGAACCAAAAAAATGTGTTCTTTTAGAAAGTAAACCTTCATCCAAGTCACTGTATTAAGGAAGTAAAATACAGTCAGCCAGAAGGGCCACTAATAAAAGAACTATAATAACATGTTTAACTATAAACGAAGCTAATAATCTAAAACACATTTACAATGTGCAACGTTTATTTCTCAGGAATGTATCGCTTTATATTTTCCTTAAACTTCCTCACTGAAGGGAGGAGGTAATCTAAGCTCTGTCCCTTCCAATTAAGAGTGCTCTCCCACAAAGAGGACGTGAGCAGCCCTCCACAGCAAGTCTTTCGATGACAAAGCTGCTGCTTTGCAATGTAGCAGGGAATCTTTGACAACTCCATATTCGGTGATCCTTCGTTACACAGAGTAAAACTCTGTCTTGTAAATTCCATACATTTGTACCAAGTCTGCCTTGGGAAAGAAACTATAATTTAACTCCCCCTTTCATATGGCAGTTATTCAAATATATGGAGGCAAGGATCATATGCCACTGCCGACTTTTTTCTTTCCTTTCAATTGAAATATCACTGATACTTTCCTACTCCTCACTAGCAGGTCAGTCAAGATTTTATTCAGTTCACTGTTCCTCAGTAGGAAATATACTTGACAGAGAAAACACTTACTGTAGAGATCTACAAAGTTTTAGCAAAGGTCCCCTTCCTTGGTTTCCTCCTATTTCAAAGATTGAGATTTTTACCACTCTTGCTTTTTTAAAAAATATTAGGTTATAGTAATATTCAAAGAAGATTTTTAAAGCAAGTGTCAAATGTCATAGCTTGGAAGGTAATAATTTTAAAGAACATCAATGTAGTACACATGCATCTAAAGATAATATTTATCCCACACCTTTGAGAAGAATGCTATGATAATCAGCAGTGAAGATTCAGCCGGCAAACACATTCACTTAGATGTAAGAAGGTCACATGCATCTATACAAAGAAAGCACTCCACAGGTTCAATTACAGCAATAAATGTCATGGAATATAGAAATTTTCACCAGTCTCAAGTAAAGTGAAAAGAGTTTTGACAGTTATAACTGAGTTTTTCCTAAAGCTTCACTTATTTTTAAAGACCCTAATTAGCTTTTAAATCTTTAATTTGATATACTTCCCATATTTCAATATTAAATCTCATTCTCTTTTAAAAACTAGTCATATTTACTTGGTTTCCATTTTAATTTCATACACAGATTCCAAGTAACCTTACATCACCAGGAAGGATAAACTTTAAGCAGTTCCTTAAGCATTAACCTTCACAAATGGTACCAATTCTCTTTCTTTCCAGTTGCAATCTAAATTTAATGACTTAATTCATTATCTATCAGTAAGGGGTTGTACCTACTTGTATTTTGTATATTGCTCTTCTTTGTTCATGGGATAGTTCTTCATGATCCTGAAAGAGTTATTCAGGTGTTGAATATTTATGAGACTGGGCTGATAACTTAAAACATTTGTCTTATAAAGACTAAACTGTTAAGCAGCTCAAAAGTCTGTAGCTGAGCTGCTTCATTAGTAACAGAGACAGAAGAAACAGCTAGGGCTGGCCAAATAGCTCGGTGAATTAAAGCACCTGCAGGCAGGTGCCGGGGCCAGAGGTTCAATCCCCTGGCCTGCTCTGCCAGCCCTGCCCCTGAGGCACCCTGAGACAGCAATTGGAACTGGGCATGGTGGTGTGGGCCTGTAATCCCAGTTCTTGGGAGGCTGTAAACAGGTGGATCACTAGGAGTCTGATCTAATAGTGAGACCCTAAACAACCTGTAGACCCTTCCTTAAAATACAAAAACAAAAGAAGAAAGAAAAGAAAAGAAACAGCCAAAGCATGGCTCTCTATGCCCACCAGTTTTCAACAGCATTTGAATGTCTACCAATCATTCTTTCCTATCACACCCCACAAATTAATCCCAATTATGGGCAGAGAGAATTTCATCTGACATATCTATTATGTTACCTAGTAGAAAAGGTAAAACAAAGAACATCTTACTTCATTTATTGCAGATTCTTCTACATGAAAACTGAACATGTCACTTATTGGAATATATGTAACATGTGCACATATGTACATATGTTCACACATATATGTCCATTGGTGACATGAATGTGGGATCTAACTGCATCCTTAAAACAAGAGGAACTTGGGCTACAGAGCTAGCTCAGTGATCTAACCTCCTGCCTGGGAAGTTCTAGGACTGGGATTTCATTCCTGGCATCACATGCTGCACCAGCCTTGCCCTGGGCACACTGAACCAGCCACCAAGACTGGGTGTGGTAGTGCACACCTGTAGTCTCAGCACTGAGGAGGCTGAAAACAGGTGGACCACTACAAGCCTGAGCTCTGTAGGGAGGCCCTGAACCAAATACATAAGAAAAACAATGAAAAAAGACAAACAAAAGAAAAACAAAAGGGCCTTTGTGTGCTGATCAAAAACACAGTTATTTTTATTGTTCTCCCACCAGATATGAACTTTGGAAGGTAACGTTTACTGCATTTCTGCTATTCCAAGATGGCACCAAGGGCCCTTCTCCTGTGTACTCTCATTACTTTCCTGCACCATCTTTACAGTGCCCGCTGCTTCATGATCACACTAACGCTGGAAAGTTCCAGTCATCTTTTCAGTGTTGAAGATAAAAATGCCAGAGAAGAGAGAAGAGTGGAGCCAGGCACAACTGCCCTCCTTTGTCAAACTAAAGAGAAAGTTTGGGGCTGGGGAGATGGCTCAGTAGAATAAACATTTGCCTGGCAAGCAGAAGGGTCTGAGTTCAATCCCCAGTTCCTCAAAAAAAAAAAAAAAAGAAAAGAAAGTTTTCCCAACACCAATCACTGGACAAATGCACACCTGTTCACCTAATGCCCTCATGGGGTATTTGGGGAAAGGTGATGTGTGTGGCTAGAATTTACCTGTCCCCAGACTCGATAGTGTGATGTGCCAGAGAAGTTTGTGAATAGGTTTTGTAACCAGCAATCAGCAATATCTACTACATTTCTTAATTTCTAGCACTATAGTTTCTATTATATAGAAAATATGTTCAATCTAAATAAATACTGTGCGGGTAATCAATACCCTCTGTGAGATGGTGAGATAGTCTCTCAGGGTTCACGTACAGAGAGAGAGCCAGCCAGCCAGACAAATAGATGGAATGCTTTTAATTGTCTCTGAGTTTATGAGGGAGGGAATTTAATTATCAATTTGACCTTACTTGTGGTGACAGGAATGTCACCAATATTCACACATTTTCCACAGGTTTCTATTTTTTGAGAGTCAGATATTTAATTCATAGAGATTTACTCTACTGGATCATAAACAAAAGTTTAAAACACAGTTTGTCCCATAAAGATGCTGATTATGAACATCAAAGAGAATAAAGAGTTTATCTTTTGTCTGCCACATCAGAAGGCTGAACTAAGCTGTAGGTGAATGGAAAGTCATGACAGCATGAAGAGAAGCAGAGAGGACATTGACTGAAATGGGTAGAGACTGCAATTAGAGGCTGGGGCATGTGGCTCTCACAGGCCGGGGTGTCCCTGAAGTAGCTCTTCTCTTCCTCTTTCCAAGCAAAGAGATGTCTGAGTCCTTAGATGTATTTTTGGTGCCTGTTTGCTGCTATTTCCTGAGTCAGTTTTCCTTGTGCACCAGTTGTTCATGTCAGACAAGCAGGTACCAACTAGAAATGGTCAAGGAGAATGAAATGAAATAGCTTTGGAGATAGTCACTGATACTGGAATAAAACCAAGGGTGACTTTGGGCATTGTATTCTACACAAATTTTTAACAATCATTATTTCTTCTTACATGATTAGAGTTTATTTTGGCAAATTATGTCAGGGATGCTTTTGATAAAATAGCCTGTTTTTTTTTTTTTTTTTTTTTTTCCTCTTGGAATAGTGCTCCGTGAAAGTTGAGGTGTTTTAACAAGTTTTGAAAATTCTCAGCCACACTTGTACCTGTCATAATTCAAAACACCTGCTTTGATGCTAAGTGAATAATGCTTTCATATTAAAACAGGGCAATTTTACTGTGCATCATTTGTGGGCCCCGGATCCAGCTGGGCCAGCCAGCCGGGCCCATTGCCTTCATTGTTTGGTCTTTTCTCCTGGCTGGAGCAACCATTTATCAGATTCTGCAATTTCACAGACATGGCCTTGACACACCCGTCAGCTCTGCCTCCCCCAGGGGCTAGGGCTGGACCATCCGTACCTGCAGCACAGGGCTTCCCCACTGGGCCATCACTGACCCTGCCCTGAACTAGCTCAAGTGAGTATGAGACAGTCATTACCCACAGGGCAGATTTTCATTCCATTTAAGGAACCATGAGAACTGGAAAGAAGGCCGCTAAGACATCGCTCATCCTTGTTTATCCTATTCAATTTAAAGTTGAGCTTTCTTGATTTGACATTGGAGAGATGGCTTGAGCTCTGGAGCCGCACAACACACGCACGTGAACAAACATATTTTGTGGCCCAGCTGAGGTCAGTCGTGCAACTCAGGCATCAGGTGCCATCTTGCTTCCTGTCGGCTTGCTTGGCTTCCTTTGCCTTCTGCTCTTGCTTTCTTGGGAATGAACATTTTCACTTTATGCATTTGTGATGTATGCGACTGCTTCCGACTATTTCTAAGGAAGTAAAGTTAAGAAAAGGCATCTTACCTCTAAAGATTTGTTGTGTATTGGGGGCTCCACACCTTATAGGTTCTCACCTGCTAGGAAGCACAATACTCCACGGAAGGGGTAAGTGCATTGTGGTGAACAGTTACATGCAGAGCCATCAGGGACTCATGCAAGAAATTACTTTAGAATTGTAGTGCTCACTCACGTATTCTAAATATCTTGTATGCTAAAATGGTGATTGGACGTGGAGGCCATCTGGATGGGGTATGAATAGCTGCATCCAGCACTGGCTGAGAGTGTAGGCCTTACGCAAGCACTCTGCATTTCCTTAACTTAGAGACTAACTGCTAATTTAACGATGGTGAAACTATTTCTTTGTGGACAGATAAAAATATGTATTTATAATTTTGGAAGCCTGCCAGAGATGCCTCTTTTGACATTCTTTCCCTTTTAGTTTTTTCTTTTATATATATATATATAGGATTGGGCTATAATGTTCATCCTGCTGACATAAAATTACTAGCTGCAGTTTTTATTTACCAACTATATCAAATATTTCTTGAATGTAGAGATGCTACATCATTCAAACAGCTTTGATGTCTAGCATATAATTGTTATGTTCGGCTAATTTGTGTAAATGAATAATTCAGAAGTTAAGATAGAACCACAGATATTTGTGAATGATTTCCAACTGATTTCAGGTGTCTAATTTGCAGTGGAGTACATGAGTGTATGATGTGATTTTTCTCTCTTTCGTTCTTTTTCTTTCTTTTCTTTTCTTTTTTTTTTTTTTCTTTTTTGGTCTTTTGAGTTTGCTAGCTAATACAGTTCAGGCTGGCTTTGAGCTTACTTCATAGGCTAGGTTGGTCTTGAACTCATACTGATACTCTTGTCTCAGCCAGCAAAAGGCCAAGATTATGAGCATATGCCAACTTTCCTGTCATGTAGGTAACCTCAGAGATGACAAAGGCAAGTACAGTCTAAAACTCCAGCATGGGGAAAAAAAAAAGAAAAAAGAAAATTCAACTTTAATACCTCATTGTCTTAAAGCATTTATTTTCTGTTAATGGACATGTTTATTTGAAGTAGCATGACATGCTTTTACATAAAGGCTTGGGAATAATCCAGGTAATAGCAGCGCAATGTGTGACAGCAAAATTTTGGAAACAACCAAGATGTCCATCACATGAGGAATGGTTGAAAAGATGTGGTATTTCTATATAATGGATTATTACTCAGCTATTAAGAATGATAAGTTTGAAGCATTTATAATGAAGTGGATGCCACTTGAACATATACTCATAAGTGAAATAAACCAGACACACATGTGTAAATATCGTATAGTCTCTCTAGTATAACAAGCGAAAAGCAGAAATACAAAAGGAAACGTACAACAACAACTAAAATCAATTGAGTTTGATAAGGCAAAGTGAATGGCATATGCTGCAGGATACTAATCAGCTTTTCTTCTGGATGGTTAACAACCTAAGTTCACAAATCAGAGTTGGAACAATAGAAGAGCCACAAGGCCAGCCAACATTTTGGCTCTAGCTTTTCAAGGTCAACGAAGACTCAGGACATAGGAGAACCTGTACTGCAACATCATGAAACTCAGTTGAGCTCCAAATTTTTTGAACAAGGAGATTATGGAGTCACAGAGGAAAGTGATTGAAGTTCTATAGTGTGCCTGGGGAGAGTCACATGGAGAGAAAACTTTCTCTCAGGCTCTCACAGAGAGCAAACTGGTCAAGCATTGGCCGTGACTCATTCACATGGATGACACAGACAAAGGATCCACAGAATAATGTACAGGACTACAAGACAAACCCTGTGGGAACTTCACTGACCACATAAGAAACATAAAGTACATGTGTTGGTATATAAGTCTTGATCTATCTAGGTCTTAACCATCCAGCAGAAAAGTATAAAAATGAAGTATACATCATGAGGCCATAATATTAAGCTGAGCTGTGGATGGCTATGGTCGACAACTTCTTTGAATAACTCACTATGGTTGTGGAATGCTGAACTGTGTTGGATTGTGCTGTCAAGTTCAAGCACCTAAGTTAGTTGAATGACAATGGAGTGCCCACCTTCGACAGGTGTAGACAAAGGAGGGGGTATAGAAAGAAAATATCATGATGTGTGTGTATAGACAGTACAGTTGGAATAGATAACACTGTGCTTCTACATAGTCCTATGAGAGGCAAGAGCTGCACTAATGGTGGTTGGACAGGATATTATGTCGGCTTCTAGTACTATGGTCATCCACTAGGAAAATAATTATTGAATTTTTGATATAATTCAGGTATAAAAAATAAGATAAGTAAACAGCTACACTCTTAATTTACTGATAAGAGACATCTGCTGTAATAATGTCTGTAAGTATAATATCATATGTGTACCTTGTACGATACCAAAACAGTATGAAAGCAGTTTGCAATGTATTAATTTATCAAATCTGTCTTGTTAAGGTGTCTTGAAACCGTCTGATTGATATTTGTACTTCAATAAAATTTAAAAAAATAAAAATTAAATTAAATTTAAAAATCCAGGTAAAAGAGCATAGGAAACACATGGAGGAAAAATATGATCTAAGATGAGTGCTCCTGAAGTAGAAATCAATTCTGGGTCTTGCTTTTCCATGGGAAGCGCAGCCCGTTGCCCGCAGCTGCCGGGCAGATGCGCTGTCGCTGCATGCGGGCCCGCCACCCTTCTGCACTGAGCACATTCGTGTCTATGCGCTATGATCTCCCTCAGTTGTCGCACATCAGTTAAAAGCATTGACTGCCTATCGCTACAGAAAGTGGAGGTATGTTCCTTGCTTCTCTGAGAATTATTTCCTTGGTTAAACCTTCAAAATTGATTTGATGAGAAAATACACAAGGCAGAGCGGCGTTTGCATCACTCTTCCGGAGAGCATACTTCACAAGCCATGAAATTCTCTGATATACAAAACTCTATGGTTAAAATATTAATAGAATTAAAAGGGTTTTTTTTTAATATAAGAACTTTCCTAATTGCCAGCTTTTAATTGAGAAAAACATATCCCGACGTGCATTTCAAAGGGGAAAAAATAAAAGAAATCTTTGAACTGCATTTCTCTGATGGTCTAAAAAGACGATTTTAAGTTCCTGGATACAAATGAAAATTCTAAAAGTTAAAATACAAAATTATGGAACTTGAAAATATGTGAAAAATTTAAAACAGGTGTAGACTTCAACTTTTTGAATTTATTTTTAATAACTTATCACCTAACAAAATTTATTAGGTCTTATATTGTAATTAGGCCACCTTAATGCAGCAACAATAGTTAAACATTCTTTAAGAGAACCTAATATTTAATAAAATATGTTTAGGAAAAAAGATAATTGCTTGGTCAATTTCACATGCATTTTTGTACAATTAGTATTAAATTTCACTTTCTGAAAGACAATATCTAAATATACTGATATATATGTATATATATATGTGAAAGAGAATATATATATATATATATACACACATATATATATATATATGAATATATGCTGAAGTACTATATCTGTATATAGTGTATGAACTTAACTTTGATATTTTTGGGCTTAACGTTTTCTAGAAAATAAAACTCAGTATTCTATTTGGCTGGAATTAATAAAAGACATTTTTTCTTTCTTCTTTTATTTTTGTGTTTGTGTGCAAAACGTAACAATGGTGCTTATTTGGGGAATTGTTCCATGTGTACAACGTCTTGCAATCATTTTTTAAATGTATTTGGTTGGTACAAGGTCTTACTATACAGGTCAGACTCATAGTGATTCTCCTGCATTTAGCCTTCCTAATGCTGCGATTACAGGCAGATGCCACCATACCCAGAATCTGACCAGTTTAGCCTACCCTGGGGGAGGGATTGCTGTGGCATGGGGTGCTGGGGATCAAACTGCAGTCCCTGCACTTGCCTTAGCAGGCTCTTTAGTCTGCTGAGCTCTCTTGAAGGCCCTAAAAGTGGGAACAGGGCACATCTGTGCCTTTTTCTTCCCCTGCAGTACTGGCGATAGAACTCAGGACCTCTCACTTGCAGGCACTTATGCTGCTGAGCTATCTCCCCGGCCCCCTTCCAATCATTTTTAATCCCTGCATCTCCCCTTCTCTCCCCTTACCCTTCCCTATGTGCAAAACTCTGCCTTCTTTTTTGCCATCTTTATTTTAATCACTACTTTTTAATATTTAATTTTTCTCATGTAAGAGAAACCATTTGATAATTACTTTCTGACTGATTTTAGTTAGCATTATGATTTTAGGTTCTATCTTTTTTCCTACAAATGACATGATGCCTTTCTCCATTGTGAGCGAGTCTTCAAATAATCATCTTAATCATCTTTTGTATCAGCATTTCAGTAAGTGCAAAAGAATATAAAAATGAAACATGCTGTAACAATGGTGTCATGATTACTGCCAGTGCTTTTATGAGATTATATATTGCATATACATTAAAATATATGTTTTTATTTATAAATATTGGACACAATTACTGTCTCTCAGTGATTATTTTTATTCAGATAACGTTTAATCACAAGTATTTTCTGATGACAGCAATTGAATTATGAAAGTATTCACTTTTAGTGGATTATCAAGTGATTCCCTGCTTTTATGTTATTAATAGATTTATATTAAATGCAAATCATTTAAAATGTGTCATAAATGCAGTAATGGTTCATATTTTTGAATATTTCTTAATGAAAATATTGGTAGCTGCTTCTTAATTTAAGTCACCCTAGAAAGAATAGAGTATGAATAATTCTTTACACTAGTAAAGCCACACTGACTTCCTGCAAAGTGATAAAAATGTTAAGGGCAGTAATACACTGAATTCAATATTTCAGTACTCATATAATCTTTAGTATCTGACAATAACTGGCTGGGATCACACTATCAGTTTAAGCTGTTCATTTTTGATGATCTATAGTATGACATTTCATCTTTGCATATACTTATTAATCTCTTAATAGCCTCTCTTGTTTTGTGTGCTTTGCATTAGATTTATTTGGTACCCTGTGCCTGTCATGCTGAATTTGGGTCTGCAATTGTGTCAGATCTGATTGTGCAATCCTGTGCCTGGCTATCTACTAGAAAGTTAAGAGTGTATATGTTTTAGACTAAAAAGTACATAGGCTAAATATTAACCTGTTTGGAATATTCATGCAACTGAAAGTTTGTATTCAGGCTCTGTTAGTCATCCTCATTTGCATACTTATTTTAATTTTGTATGTGCATGAATTTTCTTACCCATATATCCTGCTTTGCCTTTGATTAGTCCTTAGTAAAGCCAAGTGGATCTCTTGTAAAAGACACTTGGTAATAAGAAATAACACAACATGATGTCTTAGCTAGCATTTCTCCCTTCGTTTGTGGGTAGTGTCTTAAATTGCAACACTGGATACCTCAGTGTTCTTCAGCTTCTCTGTGTTCCAAAGCTCACTGTTTAAAGAGCCCAAGCCTGAGGGTTTTACATCTGTGATATACTTGTTGGATACCTCATTTCTTGCAGGTGTCTGGGGTTCCAAATTATGATGCACTCTCTGAAAGCACTGTCTCCCCTCCTGCATCCTGGGGCACCTGTGTATTGCCTGTATAGCCAGTATGCAGAGATGGGCCCGGCATAGTGTGAATCATGATGAAAGAGCAAAGAGAAAATCAAGCATGTGTCTGCATCTCCTACTCTATCTATTCTTTGGCCCTCTAGGTCTTAACCTACTTCAGTGTACATTGCTACAAATTTCTGAAAAAATATTCCTAAATCAAGTCCTCACATAAATGTTCATCATTTTGTTCAGTTTTTTTGTACTTTGCTTTTAAATTTGAAATACTATTTGTTTTTCAAATTTTATTTTAAATGGATGCAAAATTAAAAACAATACAGGATTTTAATGTTTAATTTTTTTGTCTTCTTTCTTCATTTTTTCCCTTAATTTCTTATAAACTTTTTCTATTTCTTTTTCCAGTTTTGCACGTATAAATGTACTAGTCTGAACAAATAGTATTAAGACAACAACATGCAATACAACTAACAATGTCAAATTCATTTTATTTTATTTGGTGAAGTTCTGTATCATTTCTAATTTTTTTCTTTTTCTTTTCTTTTTTTTGGATTTTAGGGAAGGGTCTACGGGGTGTTCAGGGTCTGACTACTAGATTGGACTCCTAGTAATCTGCCTGTTTACAGCCTCCCAAGAGCTGGGAGTAGAGGTGCATGCCACCATGCCCAGTGTCAACTGCTGTCTCACCATGCCCCAGGGGTGGGGCCGGCACAGCAGGCTGAGGATCCAACCCTGGGCCCCAAGGTCTACTTGCAGGTGTTTTATGCTGAGCTATTTGGCCATCCCTAATTTTTTCTTTTATATTACTATTTTGTATTCCTTTTTTAAAAAGGAAAAAAATGATAGGCATCATCAAAGGTTGTAATTTTGCATTTTGTTATTTTCAAAGTAGTTGTTCAGATTACCAGATCTAAACATGCAAACTAGTAAAAAATTTAAGCATTAGTTGCTCCTTTCAATAAATTAATAAAAATTAATAGCACAGTTATCTTATCCCTTCCTTCTCTTGTCCTTTTTTCCTTTCCCCTGTCCCAGTTGGTCCTTCCTTGTGAGCAATTTCTTGGCCTCTCACAACACGTATTGTGTCCACGGATCTTAGCTACTCTTCTGGTTTCTTACACTAGGGAGACAGTATGATGTTTGCAAATGTGGGTCTGATTTATTTCACTTATGAGTACGGTCTGCAATTGTACGCATTTACCTCTAAAGTCTGTGAGTTTGTCTTTTTATTATAGCTCCACTATATAAACTACCACATCTTTTCTATTTTCATGCATTCCTCAGTTGATGGGCATTTGGATTGTTCCCAAGATTTTGCTATACAACCTGTGCTGCTATGAACATGGGTGCACAAATATCGCCGTGGTGTGATGTTTTCAGTTCTAGAAAACTACCCAGGAGGGGAGCAGCTGGGTGGAATGGGACCTCCGATCCTAGCTTTTTGATAAATCTCTGTACTGAGAGCCACAGCGGCTGCACAGCGTGCACTTCCGCCAACAGTGGAGAGGAGTTCTTTTTTCCCCTCCGCTGTCCAGCTTCTGTTATTGGGTGCCATCCTGATGACAGCCATTCTCTCTGGGGTGAGGTGGGATCTTGGTGCCATTTGAATTTGTATTTCTCAAATGACAGATGATGTTGCATGTCTGTTCCGGTCATTTGATTCAGTCTTCTTTTACTTATAGAATTATTGTGCCTTTCCTTTGGTTTGCACCCTGTGTCTTTCCTTTCTTTGCTTTTTAACTGTTTTACTGTGGTGACTTTGAAATGTTTAGAATGTCTTGAGTCCGTAGATTAATAATATTATGTATCTTAAAAAGTGTCAGCAATGTCATCTTATTCCATTTTCTTTTTGAAACTCAATCATGTTTCCTGAAAGTGTTTATAACTGTTAAGATTTAGGTTTAAAAATTTATCTTACAGGGCTTATAGAGTTCGATCCTTGGCCTTCCGTGCTGGCCCCACCCCCAGGGTGCAATGAGATGGTGATTGAGACTGGGCATGGAGTATGTGCCTGTAATCCCAGGGTTTGGGAGGCTGAAAACAGGAGAATCACTCTGAGTCTGATCTATGTAATGAGACCCTGTTGATCCTGTACTAAATACATAAAAATAAAACAAAAAAAAATTCACCTCATTTTAACTTTTGTTTATAGTGTACAGGAAAGGTTTATTCTTTGCTATGTGGATGTTCAATTTTCTTTAATTGAAAAAATCTATCATTTTCCAATTGAATGTCTTTGTCTTCCTGTTGAAAATCATTTTGTCACATATGAGGGTTTCTTACTGGACTCTAGTTTTACTAGTCTATGTGCCCATTTTTTTACCCTTATTAGATGATTTTAATCATTATAACTATGATAAAATTTTGTCCATATGACAAAATAACTAAGCGTAGCCACAGAGGAGGTGAGCTTCATTTTGCCTCATAGTTTCGGAGCTTTCAAGCCCTAATCCCTTCGCTCCACTATGTCTGTGCCTCTCCTAAGGTGGCCTGGCATGGTGGCATCGGTACAGAAGGAAGTGGTAGAGGAAGGAAGGATTCCTACCTCTTGGCACCTGGTAAGCAGAGAAGCAGAGTCCTCATGACCCAGCCAGATGTCAGGGCCCTGCTTCTGAGCAATGGCACTGCTCTGGGGATCAAGCCTTCAACACAGAGCTGTTGGTGTGCATGTCAGATCGGGGCCAAAGCAGTAACTCAGGTATAAATTTGAAATAAAAGATGAAAGTATTTCAGTTCTGTTCTTCTCAAGAATGTTTAGCAATTTCAGGTTGCATGAGATTGTATATGAATTTTAGGAAATACTTCTGTATTTTAGCAAAATCATCATTATTTTCCATGCCTATTTAAATTTTTGTTACTGTATATTAGTCACAAGGCGTAATAGTTACTATTTGGGCAGATTGGTACATTCACATGACACACGCTGGTTATGTTTGCCGCCCAGTGGTCCTTTGCCCCTTTTTCCTTCTCTATTTTCCTTCCTCATGTCTAACATTCTTCTGTTTTATTATTTACTTTTTTGTTCTATTTATTTTATTTCATTTGTGGTTTTAGGTTCCACATTGAGAGGCAATGTGTGCTGTCTGGCTTTCTTTTTTATTTTTCTTAAAAATAATTTTAATCTTTCATTTCTTTTTTTAACCTTTCATTTCTTTGGTATAAGGTCTCAATGTGCAGCTTGGACTTGTGATCCTCCTGTGGATCACAGCTTGGGGATTACATGCATGAGACACCACCCCTGGTTGTTGATTTTTGTTTTCTTTTTGGTGGAACCGGGGATTGAGCTCAGAGGTTCCCTTGTGCTTGCCAGGAAAGTGCTTATTCTACTTCGCCATCTCCCCACCCGTTTAGTTTGGTTTTGTGAATGTGACTTATTTTGCTTATTATCTTGGCTTCTAGTTTAATCATTTTCTTAGAAATGATTTTATGTTGTCTTTCTTCCTAATTAACTATCTTCCATTTTGTAGATATAGCACATTACTTTTTTACCAATTTATCTTATGCAGGGAATTTAGATTGTTTGCATGGCACAGCTACTGTGAATTGCATCAGAGGATCATGAGTCTGCCTAGACAACTGTAGTATGCTGTGCTTAATTCTTTTAGCAATATACCAGGAATGTTATAACTAGAGCAGATGGTATCTCTATATTTGGTTTTTGGAAAATTTCTGTACTGATTTCTATAGTGCCTAAACTAATTTACATTCCCACAGTATAGAACGTTTCTTCATTTATGAATTACTGGCAGTATTTATTGTCCTTTGCATTGCTAGTAATAGCATGGGAGAGAATATCGGTGTGGTTGCATTTGTGTTGCTCTCATAGCTAAAGAAATTGATCCTTTTTCCGATCATTATTGGATATTTGTGCTTCACTTGAGGTGCATCTATTCAACTTGCTTACCCATTTATAGATTGAATTATTTGTTCAGAGTGTGTCTTGGTTACTTTTTTCTCATTGCTAGCATAAAATGCATGACACCCAAAATTAATGAAGGAAAGGTTTATTTAGTTCATAATTTTTGGAGGTTTTAGTGTGTAACCAGCTAGCCCTAGTGCAGGGTGGTATGTCGAGGGGCCGGCGTTTAAGGTTGCAGAAGACAGCAGAAGCAGCAAGACCCCAAAATGAAAAGGAAACCTCTTTTCCACTCGTAGTGTAGGCTCTCTGCTTCCCCCTCTCTGTGCCCTCCTCTTCCCTAAGCCCAGGATGATTACAAAGTGAAGGTCTCAGCTCCCTGCTGAGTCACTTGGTTAAACTTTTAAGCTTCTCACATTGACACAATGTATCAGTCATTGCAATCTACCCCTTGTCAACTTGGAAACCAGGCACATTTTTTTTTACCTGCTTTTCAGTTACAAAGACATACCAATTCTTAATATTTTACAACTTGAACACTATAACACAGGTTTAACAGTCCTGATGAACCCTTATGAAATGTATCAACATTATATTATATTTAACACTCTTCCCCTGGCCCCCAGCACCAAAAGAACACCACTATATGCAAAAGACATTTAGTCCATCTGTCTGCAACTTTGGCTAAAGTCTTTACAGTTTCAGCATTGCTGAAAAGTACAAGTATTAAGTCTCTTCCAAGATCTAAGACAAACTGTTAGATATGAGCCTCTGTACATTCAGTGGCACAAGGTAAACATTTTCATTCCAAAAGTTACAAATGGGAATAACAAAGGACAGGGACCAAAGCAGAGAAAACATTATGTCCTGCAGTTTCCCATCCAACATCTGAGGCAATCTGTCACAAACCATGAGCTCCCACAGCTTCTCTCTTGGGCTTGCTTTGCTCACTCTTTGCAGCTTTTCTTCAGTGATCTATGTTTCTGCTTTTCCAAACTTCTGGGGCCTGTGCTGCACCTTTAGATACCCACTCCCAGCTTCGCACACTGGTCTTCCAGGGGCACATTAGCTGGCCTCTGAGGCCTTTTGAAATCAAGATGAAAGGCTTCTTAATCCCATAACTCTTGCATCCTTCAACTACCTAAAACAGTGCCACATGGATGATACCAAGCTCTGCTGAGAGCTGGAGCTGTTGACAGGCTTTGTGCTCTCTGGGATGCAGGGGCCAAGTGCCTGCATCACTGGGCAGTGTGTTCTAAGTCTAAGCACCACATTTGCTGTGCTGACTTCTTCTGAAACATGGTAATCTGTAGCTTTCTTCTCAATGCAAAATTTTTCCCTTTTGCAGTTTGGAGCTATAAAGGGTGAAGACTTTCTGCTGCCTGTGATGCCCTCTGGCTGCCTTTGCTACTCTCCTGTCCCTTCTCAGAAGCTGAGATCTCAGCAGCTCTATCTTTGTAGTCTGTAGCTTTACAGGATCCTATTTTCTGGCCAAACACACATTGTAATTCATCCTGCTGAGTTCCATGCTCTGGATTCTCAACATGGATCTGGCTGAAAGCCCCTAATAGTAGCCATGCCACAATCTCAACATTCAACTGCCTTGAAATTTATTCTTCCATGTAAACCAGTCCTCTACCCTTAATCTCAATCTCAGGAAAAGTCTCTGGATTGAGCAAAATGTGGACAAATGTTCTACCAAGTCATCACACACATCAATCTAGATTCCAGCAGCCAGGGCAGCCCTTCTCAGTGGAAACCCCCATGCCTGGTCTGTACCAACAGGGTTTCTATCAGGCTCCAAGTCTTCTGGGCTCTCACCAGAACCTCCCATACAGGACAGGCTAAGGCATTCCTTCTCTCCTCTCTGAGGTGACATCTCTGAATCTTTTCCAGTAGCCAATGTCTTCCCACAAATGATTCCCACAGGCTCTTGAACCACATGATGAGGTATATTCATAGCAACAACCCCGTCCTGGCACTAAATTCTGCCTTAGTTACACACACAGTTAATGAAGGAAAGGTTGATCTCCCTCACAATCTGTGGAAATTTTAGTCTGTAATCAGGTGCCTCCAAGGAGGTGCTACAGTGAGAGTCAATGGCTTAAGGGGACAGAAGACAACAGAAACAGCAAGAGCAAAAAGTGGAAAGCAAGCCTTTTCCTCCCCTATATATGGTGTTTTTGTTGGTTTGTCTGTTGTGGTAACAGGGATTGAACTCAGGACCCTGTGCTTGCCACACAAACACTTATTCTACTGAGCTATCTCCCCGGCTGTCCTCCCCTACATAGTGTGCCAGCTATCTGCCCACACCGACTCTGTGCCCTGCTCTTCCACAAGCAGACCCTGAGATCCTAGCCCAGTCACTTAGTCAAACGTTTAAACTTTACGATTTGAAACAACGTATCAGCCATTACAGAGTGTTGCTTTTTTTCACCTCTTTATACATTGTATGCAGTAATTTGCTTTTGTAAGAGTTGTTTGCAAATATTTTGTTCCATTCTGAAGACTGTCTCTTTTTTTATTTTTGTGGAACTGGGGATTGAACTCAGGCCCTTGCATTTGCCATGCAAGCGCTTGTTCTACTGAGCCATCTCCCCAGCCCCTGACGACTGTCTCTTCATCCATATAATTACCATTATTCCCTAGGCTACCATAGTCACCTGGAAGAAGTCTTTGCCTATACTTATGACTTCAAATATTTTCTGTATTTTTCGTCTAGCATTTTAAAATTCTTTCCTTAATTTGGCTATTTCAGCAACATCAGTTCTGCCAGGCAATGAGCATGAAAGCTGTTTTCATCCTTTAATGTATTCTTCAGCTTCTTTCTTCAAAGTTCTGTAATTCCACTTATAAAATTATTTATTTCTAGGTTAACATGTTTCCTCAAGCATTCTTTTTCTCCTTTTTAAAAAAAAAAAAAAACTTGTGAATTGAATTGTTTTCCGTATATCTCTCTTGGTAAGTAAATTTATATGTTCTTTTTCGTAGCCTGCCACTTTACAAAATTTATCAATTTTTAATCTTCTGGTACAGTATTTTAGCACCTCTAAATAAAAGAATACCAGAAGATAAAACAGTCTGGGTAGCTGAAGAAAAACCAAAAGCTGGGGCAACCTGCTCAGGACCCCCTTCTGTCACTCTCTGACAGAAGCTTTTCTATCCAATAAAGTTGTTCCTCAACCTCAAAAAAAAAAAAAAAAAAAAAAAAAAAAAAAAAAGAAAAGAAAAACCAAAAGCCATACATTTCCTTTCCTATTTATCATAGCCAGAAAAGCTGTTCTCTACATCCCAAAACATAAGTCCTCTCTATTCCTGCCCTAGGAGAGAAAGTAAGGGAAAAGAGAAGAAAAGAAAAGCCTTAGGCATATTTTAGAGTAAAACAAAAATTCTCCCTGTTGGGCCTTACTGGGCCTCCTTCCAGCGTGCTGTGCTGAATTACATCACCAAGTTTCATAGTGCTTCAGTCTCCTTCTGGGAGGTTTCCAGGTTATTTTCATCTGAAACAATCAATTGAATAGAACAAACAAAATGAATGAAGTTTATGTGGAAAAGGAAAAGTGAAGGTAATAGGAGAAATAGCTCTACAGCATGGACTTGGGCTGAATATAGGAATGAAAAAAAGTAAATTCTAAGAAATGTGGGAAGGCAGCCACATGGAAAGCTCTCACAATATGCTATCCATGGTGTCTGTGCTCTTTTATGCCATCCGCAAGTCAGAGGAATCCTCAGGAACATCTACAGATGGGTCTCGAGAGGTGGTGCTGCGTAGATTCCAGTAAATGAAGATGCCTCTTCTCCTACTCCTGCTAAGCCGTGCCCTAGCTCTTCTCTTACTCAGATGCCTCCCTCTGGGTCTTTCATAGCATGACTGACAACATGGTAGGCCAGGCTTTAGGTCATTTTAGCTATTTCTATTGTGCATCTCCTCTCCAATACCCAGCTTGGAGTGTTTTATATGCATGAAACTTTCATGAGCTTGGAGTGAAGGAAGGTTAATGTAGGTAGCGCAGGGGAAGGTAGCATGCCTGTATCTTGATTGAGGATTTCAAAATATTCTGTGATGAGCACAGGGGTCTTTTTGTTTCCTTTCCCTGCCTTCCTGCGGTAATTCCTAGGACAAAATCAGAGAGTTGGTTTTGTGGCATTGCTGAGATTCACATTATGAGTGGAAAATGGTTGTCCCGGGCTGGGAAGATGGCTCAGTGGAATAAGCACAAGGGCTGGGAAGATGGCTCAGTGGAATAAGCACAAGGGTGGCTGGAGTTCAACTCCTAGTTCTGCCAAAGGGAAAAAAAAAAAAAACTTATCCATAGCTCCAATTGTACTATCTATATGAGTGCTGATTGCTGTTAAGTGAACAAGAGGAAAAATCTAAGAAAGATTCACCACAATGCAGAAACAATTCCTATTTTCAGGCTGTTATCTCAACATCTAGGATATTAAGAGAATCACCAATTTTCATTTGAAATTTTTTCTACAAGGGAAAACTTTAGAGAATGGATTTGTTTACCTCTGTTCTTATATATTTCGTGGATTTTTTTCATCTAGCTTGTTGATAATTTCAGTGTAAAATTCAACTCATTTCATAATGAGACCATATTAACTAAAATTAACTATTGGGTCTGCATATTTTCATAAATTTTTGGCAACATAGAAACATACTATGTTCTAAGTATATGTATATGCATGTGTATAATTATGATTGTGCTCTTACATGTGTAATATGTATTACATATCTGAAAATATTTGCCTATCTGACTTCCCTGAAGTATGAGAATTTCCTTTATGAAGGAAATTGTAACAAAAGAAGAGAGTAAGAGACCATCTGAGACCACTGGGGCAGGCTTGGGCAAAGGCAGTGTGGTACAAGACTTACCATACCTGGATGCAGGTGGATTGATTATGAAAAAGGCCGTCAGTACTAAACAAAGAAAAGCAGGGCTCTTTATAGGTCCTGAAAAAGGGAATCATATCGGTGGGGTGTCTGCAAACTTATCTGGGGTCAAGGATCTCAGAATAGCTGGTGCAAATATAAAGACATTATGAGGCGACCTGGCACCGAGAAGGCTCCTGTTCTGTCTTCACGACTGCTTATTGTCGTTGTTCAGGGACTATACAGCCAGTTTGTGGTTTCCTGTCCTTTGCTGATGGCAGCATGCTTGCTGGGGGCTTCAGTCCACTAAAAGCAGTGTGGATGCTGCAAAAGCCATGCATAGGTTTTGTCTGACACAAATGTTCCCTGTGATGATTCCTGAAAAATAGAAATTAAAGCACTCTTTATATATATATATTTTTTTCTTTTCAAAAGCAAATATGATGACACCTAATTCAGCACATAGGTTAGTTTATGATTCTGTTGTTAGTTTTGTTTCCTCCCTGATGACTAAATCCAAGGAAACCATTTATTACAGTACAAAGAAAAACAAAAGATTTATTCAAAGTTAACTCCAAAGAGATGGAGGACTTCATCACCCAAATAAGCACCTCAGCTTTTATAAGTACGCAAGAGTCTCTTATACCAGGGAACAGTGCGAGGCAGGCATGTGAGGAAACACTAGATAGGTTCAGGGTTGTTTCAACTCGTCCTGCAGCAGTGAAGGCAGACCTGGGCCTCCTGGAGCCAGCATCCACGAGCACTAGCCATTCGTCTAAGCTGAGTAAACGCATGACTGATGAATTATAACCTAGACCTGAGGGCATTTAGCAAAACCACTATCTCCAAAGGAAAAACACTAAACCTTTAAAGTTTTATTTCATCATATCAGTAACATAATTTTAATGACAATTTTAAGCCCTATAATTTTAAATAACTATTACACAAAGAGTCTTTTTAATCTTGTGTTCATAAATTGTATTTCATTCATGTATCTAAATACATTTTAGAAAATAAAAGATAAAACAATTTCAACTGGCCAAGGGGCTATGATGCCTGAAGGAATCAAAAATAATTCTAAGAATTCTCCAGTACTTTGAGCATTAAATTATCATGATTGCAGCGTAAAAACAAAAAGTTTGGTATATGCTGTAAGATACTTGATTATATTGCCTTATTCACATAAACCTTATTATGCTCATGTTAACTAATAAATTAACAAAAATCAGATTTTGTGGACTTTTGGAAGTCACAGTGTCTTGAGTCTAGATATGTGCTTTCAAAAAATACATCAGTCATGAAAACAACTTATAAATTTGCCAAGAACTGTAACATTAAAATTCTTGGAAATCAAAAGTACACTGACAGTTTCCTCAGAGACTACATTTTTTTATTGTTGTGATCATCTCCTCTGAGGGGGGCATTTGTAAGAGGTTTTACTGCTAGATGAAGGCTGATCAGATGCATTTGTTTATTAGGTTATAATTTGTTTTTCTTCACTGAATCTACTTTAAAAAGTCTCCAAGTGTAAGCTGGTGGGCATGAATGCCGGACAAGGTCTCTTCTCCTTGGGGGTTGGGCTGGTGACTCACTTGGTTCATTTTAGGTGATAGGTACCTATTTAAAATATCAATCCTAGGTGCTATTCTTTTAACATTTGTTTGGCCTTTAGGTCTGGTTCACAGCAGGAGCCTCCATACCTCCAATATAGTTCTTTGCCTTCTGGGTTAACTCCTTCTAGCACCTGGCGCTGTCTGTCTATAATATTTCTAGCTAACTCAGCTGCCTGCAATAGTAGTAGTATATTTCATAAATGTGCAAGCAAAAGAATAGCTTACGTTCATCATCTGCATGCTGCTGCAGCTCTGTCAGTGTGGCGTGGGAAGCCTCCTCGTCAGAGCCCCAGAGCCGGCCCCCACTGTGTGGCGCTTGCAGGCCACAGGCCTGGGTGGGTGCTTCAGCAGCTGGGTGCTCACCTCCGCTCTCTTCAGGGAGCCCCGCATGTCTGGAAGAGAAAACGTTCTTAGTATATGCAGCCAGAAATCCATGTTTGGGAAAGGGAAATTTCAACAGTTAGACATGAACTCTGTGTTGAAGAGGAACGTTCAAAAACAATTTCTTTTTAGTTCAGAACAAGATCTAGCTATTTATGCTGGAACTACATAAGTAGTTAGTGAGAAATAATCTTCAAAAAAATGAGGCAGCAGAAAAGATACAATTTATGAGCTTACCCTCTGTTCTTGACCTACAGCCATACATAACCTGCATTTTGTTCATCTCAATATATTTTATTTGGTATTGGTATATGTCACTTGCTGTTCTTGTAGAAGGAGGTTTTAGTGGATTAAAATCTACATCATTTTGCTGCTTTTAAACCTAAGGAATAATAGTTTAAGTAATCAGGCTTCATAAGTAGCAGGTCTTCTTGCATGAACTTCAATTATACCCTTCTGTCTCAGTAAGTCTCATGTCCAGCTGTCACCCTTTTGCTCAGTGTTATGTCCATCTCCCAGCTCCTTTGACAACAATTGTGAGTCCTGATGAAACAAAATTAGCATTAGCTTTTTTTGCTATTTTTTTTTTCAGCAGCATTAGTTTTTGAGAAATGTTTAACACAAAACACATTGGGAAAACTACTTTCTTTTTCATATTTGAAGAACAATCTTAAAGTGATGCATGAATTTTAGAATTTCCATGGTTTAAAACTAGCCTTATTTACAAAAGTAGCAAATATTTAAGCTTTGTTTTCTAAATACATTTTATTGCTGAGAATATCCAGTGGCACCTTAGTTCACATTTGTTCCCTGATTCTGGCAAAGATGGTCACGTTTGTGTTCTTGCCAGGAAGATGGCTGGGACACTGCTTGTCACTCGCTGTGGAGTTCATGAATGAGGACAACATCTTGCATAACTCCTTTATTTGGAACCAAATTTTTCAAGAACAGAAGCGTTTATGAATTGAGGCATTAGTGTTTATTACAATTTAATACTGTATTATGGGTAATTAATCCAGTACTATCTCAACTCTGGTGCCTACTTTAAAAACTAAATTGAAATCAATATTTCCAATATATTTGTTACCAAATTTAATCTGATTTTTGATATTAATTTTATACTTATAAAATAAGTATTTGTCAATATGTTACTGCTAGTGCATTCTGTACCGACAGTTACTACACTGTCTAGTGTTCTCAGGATATAACTGTAAATACAGAAAAGGCATGCTGCATCTAATTGGTAAATGGTAGTTATGTAGTCACTAAGAATGATCTAAGGCTTTTTCACATTTTGGATGGTGCAGAAATAAAATAGATTTATTAGAAAAGATATTTGTAGGCTAGAGACATGGCACAAAATAATCTTCGGTGTACTGCTAAAGAGCTGTGATGTTTGTTAGACTAGGTGTATTGAATGTATTTTCGAATTACAGTGGACTTAAAGGGATTTGATCACCCTGTGAGTTGAGAATTATCAACGTGTATTCATATACACTTTCAAAAAGTCTGAGGGTGGCTACAAACCTGTAAAACCTCATGAGAAATTTTGAAATTCAGGAAGAGAAGAGGTAAACATTTATCCTTAAAAACAGCTTTATGGGGAGTTTGCTTGATGGCATTTTAGATTTTCAAGATTTTATTTATTTATTTTTGTCTTTTTGAGACAGGGTCTCACTATGCAGTTCAGGTTGGCCTTAAGCTCACTTTGTAGCTCAGGCTGGTCTCGAACTCACAATAATCCTCCTACCTCAGCCTGAGTGCTGGGATTACAGGCATGCACCACCATGCCTGGCCCGATTTTCAAGATTTTATACAGTAAAATTGCATTATTAAGGAAGAAAGAATTGCAATGATTGAGTTAGTGCTTAATTATTCTAGTTACATGGCATCTTTTCAAAATATTGAGAAAAACAAAGCAGCAAAATATGCTATCATTCCTCAACTAAAAAAAGTAAAATTATTTATATATTTTTAGAAATGTCTTTGATAGACATCTTTTTATGTAATATAGTTCAAATACAATTTTTTCATGTTTGAGGAAATTAAATATGTAAGTATAGGAGTATGCATAACTTGTTTATGTATATACACAATTTAATACAAACACTGGGGCCACAGAGATAGTTCAGTGGTCTAAGTACCAGCCTGGCAAGTGCAAGGACCTGGGCTCGATCTTGGCACTGCATGCCCTGCAGGACCTGTGCTGACCCAGACACCAGAACAAGGTGTGGTGGTGCATGCCTGTAATCCCAGCACTGGGGAGGCTGGGTCAGGAGGGTCACTAGGAGTCTGAGCTGCATAGCGAGACCCTGCACTAAATAAATAAATACATAAACTTTTTTAAAAAACTGAGAACACTTTGTAAGTGCTTTTATAAACAAATATCATGAGCATTTTTAATGAACATATATTATTCTCTTCTAAATATATTGGCAATTGTTCGGCATCATAAAATACCTCAACACTTGCTGCACGTTAAGCTAACGTGAAGTGCATCTCTGTGTACTTGTTAGGCAGCATGTGTAGCTTGAATGTTAGAATGTTCAGGATTGTAGACCTGTGAGATTTTGATTTGTTCTTATTTTACTGAAAATGTTAGTGTAGTAATGAGCAAATGGAATAATATATATCTTCTCCATTTGCTGCAGGAAATATTAGAATCTAATTAGAAATGTTAGAATATTAAGTGGGTCTGACTGTGTACCGATTTAAAATCTTAACAATACTACTACTACTACTAATCATAATAATAATAATAAATTTCCTTTCCTTTACTTGCTGTCAAAATGAGATCGGGGCAAACAGTTCCTTGTGTATTGGCACTCACAAACCTCAGAGTCCCTGCCCCCTTCTCTGTTGCAGTAGTTTGGTTATCTGAGTTTATATGAATAAGCTTGAGTAGATTACTTTACCAGAAAGCAATTAAGACATTAAAAACAGAAGAAAAGAGCCGGGCGTGGTGGCGCATGCTTGTGATCCCAGCACTCGGGAGGCTGAGGCAGGAGGATTGTTGTGAGTTCGAGACCAGCCTGAGCTACAAAGTGAGCTTAAAGCCAGCCTGAACTGCATAGCGAGACCCTGTCTCAGAAAAGACAAAAAAAAAAAAAAAAAAAAAAAAAAAAAAAAAAAAAAAAAAAGAAGAAAAAAATCTTTAAACATGGTGGTGCATGCCCTTAATCTCATCATTCTGGATGATTCAGGGGGAAGGATTAGAAGGACCACACACAGCCCAAATAGATGGAGGTTAGCAAGAACTATTACAAAATTTAAAAATAAAAAAAAGCCAGATGGGATTTTGTATCAGCATTATGGCTCTAAGTTCAAAGTCTAGCATCACTTCAAAAAAATAACAAGAAAAACTAATATCTAGTAAATATTCACTATAGGAATAAATTTAACTATCACCACAATTTTAGATCAAGATTTTCCTGAGATACATGGTATAAGACAAATTGTCCACTGCCAAGTCATTAAGAAGTCAGTCATTTGAACACTGTGCAGCAGGATGCGGTGGCGCCTGTAGTCCGTGCAACCTTGGGGAAGGAGAAGGGCAGCGGTGAGCTAGAAGTCAGAAAAGATGTGAAGGCACAGGCTCAGAAAGTGACAAAATTCAATAAAAGTAAATAAGATAAGCAGCAGCATATGAAGGTGAAAGCTTTTGTGACATCATTCGAATAAGAGAAGCATGATATACTGATGTTTGATGTATAAAACTGTTACTTCTTTAATAGCAGACATTAAGGGCTGGTGAGATAGCCTAAAGGACCAAGCACCTACTTAGGCAAGTGCAGGGACTGGGTTTTGATCCTGGCACCACATGCTGCACTGGCTCCACCCCCAGATACGCTGAGCCAGCCACCAAGTCTGAGGCTGAGACAGGAGGATTGCTGCAACTCCAAGCTGTGTAAGACTCTGAACCAAATACATAAAAAAGCTTTACTCTCATTAATAGTGTTTACTCTTTTATTATTATATTTGTCATATGTTACCAAAATCTAAAAATAATTCCTAAAGAGAATTTCATGTATTTCCAATCACCTATTTTCTAAAATATTAATTATCAGTATTTTAGGGGCTGGGGAGATAGCTCAGCAGCATAAGTGCCGGCGTAGCAAGCACAAGGTCCTGAGTTTTATCCCAAGAACAAAAAAATCTAGTAATTATCAGTATTTCTCACTACTTAGTCATTCTTGTCATTAACATACACATTCTTTGCCCTCCGGTATGCTCTAATTTTTGTCTACCTGAATTACTTCTGTATCCTTAATTGCTAATTAAGGAGTGGTAGGAAATTCACAGTACATTTTTTTCTTTAACTAGTATTAATGATATGCAAAACCATTGCAGCACCTGAGGAGAAAGATAGAAAGATGGAAATGTCACTAACTGATCTCTGTACTGTCAATGAAATACTAAAGAAAACAGAACAAACAAAACAACAAGTACAGTATAATGGTTTCACATAGGTAAGAACAGTAGATGGTCTATGAAATGCTCCACTGGGCAAAGACAGTATACCACCAACACGGGCGAAGGAGTTCAGCAGGTCAAGACCACTGTTACCATAAATGCTCGCTTAGTCATTATTTTTTAGTCCTCCAAAAACCTGTCAGAACAGGACCAGGGGATGGCTCAGTGGAATAAGCGCTTGCTTGGCAAGTGCAAGGGTCTGCATTCAATCCCCATCATGCAAAAAAAAAAAAAAAAAAAAAGCCTGTCTGCACTGCTAATTTTCAAGATTTCACAAAAGATTATTTTGACTAATATTTAAATTAAAATAACATATCTACAAATCTGCAGTACATTGTTTTTTAATAGTTTTCTTTTATTCTGAAAAATGAAAGCAAGGAAAACAAAAGCAAAGACAGAGACAGGGTAACATATAACAACACATGTTACAGATTTTCAAACTAGAATAGCTGATTAACAGTGATTGATATATTATCTATGTTTTTCATCAAGTCTGTGATGAAATTATATCAGATTAACAGATATAATTATGCAAGATGGTAGCTATGATTGAATATTAGCTGCTTTCAGGAAATCTTAAATTTTTGTTCTCTCATTTTCGTTTATTGCTTTTTAAAACAATCTGCTTGAAAGAGAGTGTATTGCTAATTGATATGACCTCAGAAATGGTGCACATTTATAAGACCAAAATGACAGGCATTTCAATCATGCTTTTGTGAGAATGCAAAAGAAGAAATAAAAACTGACAGGTATACCAAATACAGTTAAATGGAAATAAAGAAGAAATGGAGATTAAACAACAGAGAGAGAGGAGAAAAGTTAGGTAATAAGGTAGGGACAAACCACACATGTATATATTCAAGATGGCTAAGGCAGTTGTCCTAAGAATTTCCATCAGGTGTTTGAATATAGCAGTTAATGGGTAGAAGTCTCACCATGACTAACTCTCGATGCTGATATCTGTATAGTACATGAGCTTGAAAAGTCCGCATGAGTGTAATAATCATAATCTGTAAGAACTAGCAATGAATATAGTTCACAATATAAATTTGATTGATGTATAGATGAAGTTAGGAACCAGCTCTTAATGTCTACATTTACACACTATCTTTGCTTTTACTTAAGGTGCTAGTTTTAGAGATCTTTAGCAGATTAGTACCAGAGGTAAAAATAATTAGATAACTTTAACAGTGTGAGAAATCTAGTTTCTACACGTACATTTTCAAATTTACTTTTATTTTTAATTAGATAACAAACATCTTGCAAATCAGCTTGTAATCATAGACGAGTCATTTGATTATTTTCCAAATGTGTGCCCTGTGTCCATGAGGTTGTCTATCATTTCACAGTTTCAAGGAAGAAAATAGGGAACTAGAAGAAAATAAGGAAAATAAATCCACTAATAATGTATAAGTGAAAGTATTCTGCATTTGGACGGTTGTTTTACCATATTGAGTTTGTATTATTCTTCCCTAAAAACTAATGGAAAATATTAATTGGCTTTAATTACATAATCGTTGTTGAACAAAGACATTTTTCTTGCAATTTCATTTATCAAAACATAATGTTCATTTTCATGTTGTTTTAAAGTTTGTAAAATGCCAGTCATTAAATTGCCTTAAGTAATTATTATACTTAAGTAACTATATTTCTAACTGAAATTATTTATTTTGAAATAATACACACTTTATCTCTTAGTGTTTGACTGTTCCACTTTCTATGTTCTCTTGAACTGTGAAACTAATTGTGTTGTATTATTTCAAATTTGAAAAATGAAATTACAGAAAATTACTCTGCATATTCTTGATCATAATTTAGCATTGTAAGTAAACAAAGCCTGATTTCTCACAAATAAAAAATATGTTACAAAGAAATTATTTTGAAAATGTTTGCAATATTTAGGGTAATTATAAGAGCCAATTAAGTAGTTAGTGTTACATATGCCAATTTTAGAATGTCAACAGCGTACTATTATACAGTAGCTCACTGAGAAGAAAACTTTATGAAAGGTATAACTGGGTAGGGTGGCACAAGCCTGCAATCCCAGCACTCATGGGACCGAGTCAGCTAGGACTACCACTGTGAGGCCATCCTCAGATACATGTAAATATATATATGGTTCCCGTATTATGTGATTCACGTTATTCTCACTTATTCATTTACTTATCATTTCAGATTAAAAAAATCAACAGAAACTTTCCTGTAAACCAGCAGGTAAGATAAAGTAATGCTTTGAAGATCCAATATTATATTCATTGAATTGTACCTCTTATAAAGCGTAATCTTGATGTCATTTGAATTCTGTCCAGAAAGCATCTGTAATGTCAATTGCTATCTTCAGAGAAAAATATAAATTTAAGAAATTTGTTGATGGTCTATCTGTTTCTCTTATCATGTTAAAGAATGAGCTTCCCATATTTTATAAAAGTAAACTGACATGAAACATTTTTTGAGAGATAATTATATTTGTATGTGTACAACAGTGATGAACTCAGACTCATTCATGTCATTTTCATATGACATTTTTAATATACCTTATCTTTTGAAACATATATTTTAAATCAAATTCAAAGTTCAAGGGCAATTTATAGTGTACAAATAGTATTTCAATTCAAATCTAATTTAATTGAAAGTGAAAATAATATTTGATTATTCAGATTAATAACCTGATTTCTCTTGACAACAATGTTGATTTGAAATTTTGTGCAAAGTCAGTATTTGTAAGATAGCTTTCATAAGTGGTACATACATTATAAATATATTTCAAACTTTAACATTTTTAAATACTGTTCAATTTTTAAAAAGTAAGATACCTTTTATCTAACCTATTTCCTTATCTGTAGCATTCGCTCAAGGGAAACTATCTTTTTAAGTTTATTGTTCAGAACTAAATAAAAAACACATGAATGTCTCCACCATCAGTAATACTAAATGTTTTTAACTTGTTCTTTGCAATACATAATTTGTGTTTTTTAGAATTAATTGTATTGCTAGATAGTGCTAGAACAAAAGCCATGTGCAGCTAACAGACTCACAAGAAAGCTCAGCGTTGGAGAACTTGGTGTTTCTGCGATGCTCCCAGATCTCTCCTCTCAGCTCTGAGAAGCTCACCTTTTATGCTTGCTGCCTGCAGCCCTAAGCCTAGCTGGCATTTTGTGTAGAGGCAGTGGTTGGAGAGGTATATGTCTTGACACACAGGACAACAAGTTATGGTTGTATTTGGGGTCCTCATTTACAGCACTGAGTTTATTCAGAGGGTAGGTAACCCATTGTCCCTGGTTAAGAAGCTCTTGAGAATAGCTGGGCAGCCTACAGTGTGGCTGTAATCTTGTCTGGGGTGACGGTAATTTGAGGGGTACACAGGTGTCATTGTGAGATGATTTTGCAGGGCTCCTACAGAGTGGCAGTGCCATTCATGAAGAATTATTCAAAAAGAGAAAAAGCATGTGCCACGGTAACGTTTCAAATGCCCACAGGAAGGCATGGCTGCTTTATTGTCAGATATATAAAAGTAACATCATAACTTTTGTGAACTGTTGCCAGAAATAAAAGTGATAAATGGTTTTTGATTTAACAATGACTCTAAGATCTATGTCATCCTCTTCCATACTTTCTGGCAGCAACATGAAAAGTATTAATAATTGGTATAATGTACTTCACCCTGAGAGTTCTGTAATTCCACAGCTCTTCTTTCCTTCTATTGCAATCATATTTTAACCCTTCTTCATGTTAAAGATAACCTGAAATACAATGCAGCATTTGAGTTTGAGGCAATCTACAAGTTAGGAAATACTAAGCTGAACAGAGTTTTAGCATCCCAAGGACAAAACATCAAGACATTACTGGTGGAAAAGAATATAGGATAATGAAGAAATTATTTGATTGGTTCTAGCGTTATCGTTAACCTTATCAGTCAGACTTATTGGAAAGTCCTAGGTTATATAGACAAAGATTTATTTAGTGGTTCAAACCATGAAAATCTCTTGGTAACATGACGCTGAGTTGTCAAGATGGAGTGGTCACATGACAAGGCCGATAGCTGAGAGAGACCAGCACTCTCACAAGAAGCGGAGAACAGCCCCAGTTCCTGTCCCACCTGTCCCTTCCCAGGGCCTAGCTTCTGGAAGGTTCTCCATCCCTTCTAACACCACCTTACTGAGCATTTGTTGTCAATACAAGAACCCTTGGAAGCATGCTAAGAGCAAGAATGGACAAAATCTCCCCTTACTATTTTTGTTATGCACATGAAGAATGCCAGAAATACAGTCTAATTTATAGTTAACATTCATATTTAGACATGAGACAAACTCACTTATAAAGTATGATGATGCTTTAAGAGAGTAGGGTATATTCCCTGCTTAATAAAATGTGAGTCATTGTAAGGAATTGAAATTAAAACACACATAATCGTACACCTGATCTAAATGCTAAATTGCATTTGGGCAGCGAGCTTGCCTTGAAATTAGCCGCACTGAGTTGCTTTCATCTCAGATTCTTCCTAACTTTATTTTCCTGTGGATTTGAAATTTAAATAGATATAAATACATATTTGTATGTTTATACCCAATGCATATGCATATGATTAAAATGTAGATATTAAAATACCTAAGTATTGTATTAAAATTCCTAGGTGCAGTGTTGATTTTCCTATTTCAAATGTTCTTTATATTATAAAGGGGAAAATAAAAAGTACGGACAGAAAAGATTTAACCTGAGATGCATGGAGTCCCAAGACCTCTGCTTCCTCTGAGACTGAGTATTGAATTCATGTTCCAAGGTGATACCTTTGCCCCACCTGAGAGGTGAAGCCCAAACGCAAACATAACTGGACCTGAGAACCTGCTCAGGAGCCAGCCCTGAGGACTGTCCCTCGGTCCAGAAAGCAGGGCCTCTGGTGAGAACACAGTCACAGCAGAGACTTGCCCCCAAAGCTGGAAAGCATGTGAGAAAATAAGCCACGATAAGGGGACGTTTCATCCAGAGATGAAAAGAATTTTAAAAGTTTTTCATTTTTTTTTCTAATAAAATTACAAATTGTAAGACAAAAATAAGACATGCTCTCTGAAGGTGGGTATTTAACAAAATTAAATAGAAGCTCGAACATGAAAAAGAAATTAGGGAAGTTGAAAAGTTAAGATTAACCAGTTAATCAAACTTATCACCTATTTCCCTTTTTTGTTAGGGGCAAAATTTCCATTTTCTCTATGGACTTGGAACAGACTCATAGGTTTTCCTTTCATAATATTTTGATAGATTGCATTCATGCAGTGAACATAATGAACTTCATAGGCTACTAATGGCTTATTGAAAAGTAATTATGGTGGGCTGTAGCTTGCTGGTGAGCACAAATCCTGGCCTGATGATTCCATCATGATTCGGACAGCTAGGACCCTGTCATGTCGCTGTGTGTCCCCAGCTTGCCTTGTTTATTACACTTGTCATTGAACTCACTTTACCTAGAACACCTCTGTACTGAACTATGTCTCCCAAAAATAGCATTTAGTAATGAAGTATTTCTGAAGAAGAAGATTGTAATATTAACTAAAAGAAGTCAGACACATAAGCTTTAATATCATGTAGTTTCTTTCGTATGAGAAACCTAAATTATAAATAACAAAATAAAAGACAAATACTAGGAAGTAGGGGCATAGATTTTTTTTTTATCTTGGTACCAGAAATTGAAGTCAGACCTTGCCTGTGATCGCTAGACAGGCACTTCAGGCACGGAGCTACACTCCAGCCATGCTTTTGTTTGTTTGTTTGCTTTGTTTTTTTGTTTCTTTTTAGATAGGTCTCTCTTAAATGGGAAGGAGTTTGGGATGGGTTGTATAAATGTACCAACTCCACATAAGGGCATAAACATTGTATAATGCAAACACATACTAATAAGAATAAAACCCTAATATAAACTATACTTTCTACTGAGGATTTCGTTATATGATTAAGTACATTTTAATTATTTGAATAGAAATGATTCTCTTAAAGTAAAAAAATCTCAGATAACTAATCCCATAAAGTATTAATCTTTGACTGTATGTCATAATTTGGACAGCATATATCTTTCTCTTTCTGTATTTTGGGGAAGGGTTTTCAGGTCATTCAGGGTCTCACTATTAGATCAGACTCACAGTGATCCACTTGCTTATAGCCTCCTAAGAGCTGAGATTACAGGCACATGCCACAACGCCTAGTCTCAACTGCTTTCTCAGGATGCCCAGGGGGCGGGGCCAGCATGGCAGGCCCAGGGATCGAATCCCTGGCCCCTGTTGCTGCTTGCAGGCACTTTAATCCATTGAGCTATTTGGCCGGCCCTTGAATACAATATTAATGATATGGAGATATGCATAAGCAGTTCTGAGAGACAGCAAGGGAAAAGGTGACGAGTTGTCTTTAAACGAGTTGAGGAGAGCTTAGCAATGAAAGCAGAGCCTAGAAGCCCCTTTCAGGTGGGCATCAAGAGGAGAGAATAAAAGATCTTCAAAAGCAAGTTTCTGTGTGAAAGGCAGGACAACAGTACCAGCAACCACCACCAGATAAATCGGGGAAAACTATTAGTTTCAACTCTTATGGAGAAGAAATTACTTAAGAAAACCAGCTGCATCTGCATGCAGCAAGCATTCTGACCCTCATGGCAGCCCTAGTCGCTGCCGTCCAGCACATGGGGGGCTGAAACACAGCTCTGTGTGTCTTCTGAGATTGGCTGACTTTCCCATCTAGATCCAAATGCCAGTTAAAATCTACCATGCTATAATTTTAAATTTAATAATACGCATATTTGCTTCATTAAACTCTAGCTTCATTGAAGATATGTGCCTGCTTATATGTGTGCATTTGAAACAGTATATTCTATTTATGAGACTGGCAGTTGGTTTTTATTTTGATCTGGGGAAATATAAATAACTTTTTTATTTTCAACTTGAGGCAAAATTTTTTAGCTTTTCGTATATTCAGTGTACAAAATGTTGACAACAAATCATAGAGCTGCATAATCTATGGATAAAGCACTTGTTGGCATTCAAGTCTGTTTTATAATACTTGGTGATAAAATATCCTGACATTTTGATTTCAGATTTGATTTAAAGGAGGATTCTCCTCAATGAAGTAATGTTTGCACACAAAGTCACTCTAGACAAAGTCACTGACTCATAAATCATTAAACAATAAGGCTGGCACGGTGGTGAACGACTAACCACAGATACTAAGGAGGCTCAGGCAGGAGGGTTGCAAGTCAAAGTGAGCCTAGGCAGCGGAGAGACCTCTTGACTCAAAAAATGAGATGCTTCCTGGTGCTCTAGTGATTAGAATTGGCATTCTCAAAATAAGAAGCAAGAGGAGCTCGAGTGTTGCTTGTTGGCTGAATGCTTTCATAGCATGTATAAGTCCCTATTCTCAGTGATGCAGAAACAAAAACCAAGCAATGGAGATTTCATAGGGAAAAAAATACAAATATTCTTTTACAGTGACACTAAAACAGACCACAATCATATATGCAAGATATAGTTCTTACAATTGTGATAATGTTCACTATATTGCAGAAAACTTATAAGAGAATTATTGAAATGGTAGGAAGCTGTGTGTGTGTGACTATGATTTGCTTGTGTGCTATAGTTATATGAGGGCTCCTTGGTGTTTTTTGTTTTTTGTGTTTTTTTGTGTGTGTGTTTGAGGGACGGTTCTACAAGATGTTCAGGGTTTCACAACTAAATTGAACTCCTAGTGATCTGCCTCTTTACAGCCTCCCAAGCGCTGGGATTACAGACACGTGTCATCATGCCCAGTCTCAATTGTCTTCTCAGTGTGCCCCAGGGGTGGGGCCAGCACAGCAGGCCCAGGAATTGAAACCTACCACCCCTGCATCAGTTTACAGGTGCTTTAATCCACTGAGCCATTTGGCAGCCTCATCCTTGGTGTGGAAGAGCTGTCTGAACACTGATTTGCTTCGTTTCTTGTATAAAATTTCAGAATTCTGAGGGAGAATATCTGCGGCAGAATCGCCTCGTATGTAGTTGTAGAAACACACAGGCGCTCTGATGAACACACACACAGAGATGAACAAATAAATAAGATAGAACAAGTGACAGAGAAGTCAGGACATTTCCTGCCAGCAAAGCAGCCTTTTTTCTGGAACATTTTCTTCACATGACTTACTCTCAGTTGCTTCTGTGGCCCTGAACTAATTGCATTTAGATCCTGAATATTTCAATCTAGAGGATCAGCGGTTGGTCTCACAAAACACGGGCTGCTCACAAGAATGCGCAGAGAAGGTTCAAAATCTTGATCTTCCCGCTCCCTCTTTCTCTTCTACCTCCACACTGACTTGCCCACTGCATAATAGTGGGCATTTCCTAGAATTTGATGCAAAATAAACTCAGATAAAATGTAGACATTTTCTGGCTTCTTTTACGTAGCGTAATATTTTAGAGTTGGTGATGTGACTCCTCTCTATGTGCTCTAATGCTTCGTGGTCCTTTATCGCCAAGCAGTAGCGCACTGAGAGCCAGGTCCCCCTTTGCGTGTCAGAATGCTTGCTAATGCGCATGCGCCCTACACTCTTTCGGTTTCTGGATCAAACTGGAGCAACCATCAGTCTTTATCAACAAGTCTTTGGATTGCAATATGCCTTTATTGTTGCATAATATCTGGATAATTCAAATATGTTAAACGTTTTGTGAAACTGAAGAACACGTTTTCCTGAGGGTTTCATTATTTCATGTTCACACCATGCAGGCGACACTTTGGCGAGGACAGTAGTTTAAAATTTTGAACATTTGATGATGTATGGTCTTGCTTCAGGAAGTTAAGAAGCCTTTTCTGTTTTTTTTTTCTTTTTTCTTTTTTTTTTTTTTTGCGGAACTGAGGATTGAATTTAGGCCCTTGCACTTGCCAGGGAAGCGCTTATTCCACTGAGTTATCTCCCTGGCCCTGAGAAGCCTTTTCTTAATCTAGGACAGAAAATGATCACTGTAGTTTCTTACATTTTTATAGTGTTTTTATATTTCTTATGGTGAAGTTATGATCCACTTGAATCAATTATTAGTTTACAGAATAACACAGCAAAGCATTTTTAAAGGGATATCCAATTGCTCCAACAAAATTTTTCAACATGTATTTATTTTTTGTGCATTATCATTTTATTCTGAAAATGAAAGGAATTGCAGATGCAGGGATCTGTTTGTGGACTCTGAGTTCTGTTGTGGTGCTCTGCTTTATACGTCTTGACATGTGTACTGTGCTGTGCTGAGCGCTGCAGCTCTACAGTGTCACAATATAAACCTGGCCAGGAGTGGTGGTACATGCCTGTAGTTCCAGCATTCCTGAGGAAAGAGGATTGATGGGAGGGAGAGGCCAGCCTGAGTTACAAGTGAGTTCAAACCCAGCCTGACCTGCATAGCCAGACCTTGTCTCAAGAAGAAAAACGAAAAACTTGCACAATATGTCTCTTAACTTTGTCATCTGTATTCATGGGTATTTTATCTAGTCTTTGACATTGATATCTCTGCAAGACATTTCCATATAGTCTACCAATTTATAGATTTTAAGGGTGTTTGTAACTGGGAATTGCACTGTATCTGTAACAAAATCTGCGGGAAGTGAACAGAACATTATCGAGTCTTTTGATCCAAAAACATGCTTTATCTCTCCTCCCAGTCCATATGTTCTTTAATTTTTCTTAGAAATAGTTTAAGTGTTCATTGCGTGGACACCAGGCATCTTTTTCAGGTGTGTCACTAGGGAGTTTAAAATTTTCTGATGTCAGTATAAATGACATACTTTTCAGCTTAAATTTCTAATTATTCTAGGATTTGGGAAACACAAATTTGTCTGTTGCTGTTGTATCATTCATCATCACTAAAATCCCTTGGAAGTTCTAGAAATTATAGACAGGTGTATTGTCTGTGGGTAAAGTAATTTGAATACTTGATTTCAATTATGGATACTTTTGCTTCATTTATTGGCACAGTGGGATCCCCTACTTCAGTACAGAGTACACTTGGTGACATTGTATATTCATACTGTGTGTCTGATCATTGGGCAGAAGGCTCACTGCTTCAGCAAGAATGCTAGCTAGGGGCTGTAGAGATGGCTCAGTGGAATAGGTGCTTCCCTGGCAAGTACAAGGGCCTGAGATCAATCCCTGGTTCTGGAAAAAAAAAAACAAAAACAAAAACAAAGAATGCTAGCTAGAATCTTTTCATAGCTGCCCTCTATCATGTTCAGCTCTCTTTTTATTACTAGTTGTTGCAAAGAGTTTTTATGTATTTAGTACAGGGTCCCACTACACAGATAGGACTTGTGGTGATCCTTCCTGTTTTTCAGCCTCCCAAGCACTGAGATTACACACACGCCCCATCTCTCCCAGTCTCGATCACCTTCTCAGCGAGCACCAGGGTTGAGGCCAGCATGGCACGCAGGGGATTGAGCCCCTGGCCCCTGCGTCTGCCTAAGCAGGCGCTTTAGTCAGCTGAGCTATCTGGCTGGCCTATGAATAGTATTATTAGGGTAAACATTAGAGTGAACATGCTGTCAAAGTTCTTTCCATGAATTAATGTCGTTTGCCTCTTGCTTATTTTATTAATATAGTGCATTTTTTCAAAAGTTAAACCATTATTCCTCTAGAAACCTTCTTCCCATCCTTCCTCCTTCTCTCTTCCTTTCCTCTCTCCCCTCCTCCCTTCTTTCATTCCTTTCTTCCTTTCTTTCTTGTGGTTCTGAGGCCCAAACTCAGGACCTCACGCTTTCCAGGCATGAGCTCATGCCACTGAGCTATTACTCTTTCCCTAGAAACCTTTACTTCTTGATTCAACTTGCCAGCGTATTTTAAAGATTTCTTTCATCTGTGTATCTGTGAGACTCCAGTTTGTAGTTTTTATGAAGATTTTATTTTAAATAAAATTTATAAAGTGCTAATGAGAAATAATGCACCCTTTAGTCATTTTTCAGTGGAAATAGGTTCTATCTGCTTTTTAAGTATTTTTGAGCACATTTATCTACACAATAATAGCTGAAATATCTTTTTAGCAAGTGAGCTACACATGATTTGTTATAATTGCTGTCTCACAGAAAAAGACATCAGTGCATCTTCAGATTTAGCAAAATCTTGGAACACTGTAGTAATTCCCATTTATGTACTCTTCCATGTTACTAAGCACATAACTTAAACTCTCTAAATTTCTTTTCAGTAAGCATTTGATTTCAGTTAATGAGAAGTGGGATTGAGCTATCCTCTTTGTCATTTCCCTTTAATTCTGTAATGTGTTGCAATATATATTAGAAAACAATGGTCCATGTTCAACTCTGTGGATGAAACAAATGAATGAAAGTGAACCTAAGGAAACACGGGGTTAAAAGCTGGGAAATCCCCACCAGCACCACAGTGGCGCTCCCTCCCGTGTTCTGACCTGTGTGTTTCATTATATAACTGGATTTAGCCTTCAAATTGAAAACAGAGCCAACATTTCTCATCTATTATTAGAAGAAAGTCGGTGTATGTGTCACATCAGGACAGCCGTGTAGATGTAGAAACAAGTCCAGCCATCCACCCACTGTTTGCCTTCTAACAGAGCGGTGTGCTGTGGCCAGGAGAAGCTCTGTGGAAATGCGGTGGGCCTGGGCAGCTGTGGCTCAGAAAGGCAAGCAGAAGTGGAGCTCGGCATCTGAGCCCTGGAGAGACTGGAGTAGGAACCATGGAGTGAATCTGGTAAAGAGGAAGAAAATGCTACTCAACTTTACTAATGTTATAGGCTGTTCCTTGGTCATATGCCCCATGAATATAGATCATTTAAATTTTAGAAAAAGGACAGAAATGTATTTCAGGATCTAATTGCAAGATAAAAATCTAATGATCAGAAAATTGCAGTTCAAGGTTATTCTCCCATTTTCCTGTTATACTTCATATCCATGCCTTCTGTATAGCAAGCACATAAAAAACCTCAGTGAAATTAATTTTAGTTGGGTGAGATTAGGAGTGGGGAGTATCGCTGAGTTGTTTATAGCTGAGCATAGGGACCATTTACTTTGAAATTTGAAACAAATTAAAGGTGTAACTTTTGCAAGCAAATAAAAGAATGTCTCCTTTGAACTCATGAATGTAAGAACAATAATATACCCTTTGTAACAAACAGTAAGTTTAAGTAATATATTTGTAATTCAAAAGTAAATAATATTAATTCACTTATTTATGCTTTGAGTATGATCAAATGAAATAGGTCAGGAGACATAAAATTCAGAAAGATGTACTAAGCTAAAATCTATTCAATGACTTGGCCAATATAGATATTTTGAAGTATGCAATCATAAATGAAGTGGTCTTACTGTGTTTGTGAAACATTCTTATTGACACATTTAGTTTGATGCATATAAATCTTCATACATACAGTCTTTGTGAGAGTGTAAACTATTATACAAATTTGAGAGAGCAATTGGTTTGTTTTGTTCTATTTCATTGTGGTACTAGGGATCAAACTCAGGACCTTGTGCTTGCCAGGCAGGTGGTTAAACCACTGAGCTAGCCCCCCAGTACTTAGAGAGCAGTGTTGTATGAAGTGTCATAGTGTTAACTTCACTCATCATTTTTCCAGTGATTTCATCATGTTTTCATCTTTTATTTATTTATTTATTTTTTTTAGTGGAACTGGGGATTAAACTTAGGCCCTTGCACTTGCTAGGGAAGTGCTTATTCCACTGAGCCATCTCCCAGGCCCCTCATGCTTTCATCTTTTAGAAGAGCATTTTCAATAAGAAATGTATGGTGGGAAAGTAAACAGCACATAAACTTTATTAATACGTGACTAGTAATTTTGCTGTAATCACCCTCACGGACTGTGATACCAGCATTCTTAAGTAGGTCCATAAGCACAAAAAGAAAAGTAGTAAATTAAAACAATTTGAGAATCACTAAATATTCAATCAGTTTTAGGCATTTCATAATGCCAATGTGCGTAGATTTCTCTTTAGGTTAGCATGTCATCTGTAAGAGCCTTAACCCTGAATGACCTTGAAACTGACCTCAGAACTGTAAAGAGAATGACAACAAAGTGGCCATTTCTTATTTATTTACTTTTTTATGTGTGATTTATTTTTAATAATGTTTATATAGGTATTTTTGATAACGTTGTTATTAAATAATAGCATTATTACCTGTTACTTTTAAGTAAGACACATCACATGCATTGCTTATAATTTACATAGATAAAACCTTGATAGTATATATGATTTTGCAACATAATTTTTAAAGTTTCAAGTAAGTTTTAACTAAATTATATCTTCTGTGCATATAAGCATATTTCTGAAATATAGAGAAGCTGAATTTGATATTGAAACAGACTAATATTTTCTTAATTAGAATGCCTACCATTCACATAGCAGTAAAATCATATAATTTACAGTTCCATTAAAATCAGAGCTAATTTTCTTTCACCAAATATGGACATTTTCTTGGATTGTTAATTTTTATTTTATACCCCAAGATGAAATCTGCTATGTGGTGTGAGAATTAATTTGTCAGTCTCAAAGTATATTTTGACAAATTGACATATAGTAGAATGCTGTGATTAACATTTATAGCTATTTTTAACTATTCAGTGAACAGTGCTCTTCACTGGAATTTGCATTTTAATTGTAGAATCCTATCCTCTGAGGCATGAGTGAATTTTAATAAGTTTGAAAAACAGGCAGCTTTAGAACGACAAAAATGAATTTGCTAGATAGTTATTTGTTTTAATGAGTGAAACTATACTTTAAAACATAAAATTCATTTGGATTTTCAGCATTTCATAAATATTGTATTTTGTTCCATAAACAAAGCATGAATGCATCATGCATACAAAACATATCTAAAATGTAGCACAATTTATTTTTTACTTAATAAACTTATCGGGGTTTTTTTTTGACACTGGGGATTGAACTCCAGACCTTGTGCTTGCCAGGCAGGAGCTTATGCTGCTGAAATATATTTCCAGCCCTATTTAAAATTTTTACTCGTGTCTTCCATTTTGCATTTTAACTTTGGTTTATACTTGTTTGCCAGGAAACATGATTCCAATCACTGCAGGGAACTGGCACATGTGGAAACACATTTGAATTCTTTTTAGTTCATTTCATCTTTAATCTTTTTGTTTTTCCAGAATAAGATTCGTTCATCTTATAACAACTTATGTGAGTAATTACCAAATGTACAAACTGAAAATCAGACCAATAGGCTGAATAGCCCGTAAGGCAACTTACTGGGTCAAGTACACAGTTAGATACATTGTCAAGCAATGTGCTTTTACTCTCTCTTTTCATCTTTTATCTGTTCTCATCTGTCTTTTATTTCCAGAGAGAGAGAGAGAGAGAGAGAGAGAGACAGACAGACAGACAGACAGAAAGACAGACAGACAGACAGAGATCCTATGATGTAAGAGAAATCATATAGTATTTAAGCTTATGTTCCTGAGTTACTTCTCTTAACACTGTGGTCTCAAGGTACATCCATTTTCCATAGAATGAATCAAGTTTATTCTTCTTCAAGGCAGACTACTAATCCCCATTCTGCATAAATACCATTATTTATTTATCTATTCATCTGTCAAAAAAAACCAATCTTGCCTGTTTCCAAGATTGCACTGTCATGCATTGTGCTGCTATAATTATGCTTGTGTGTACCTCACTGTGGTGTGGTGTCGAATGCAATTTGTACTTTTACCTTTTTGAGGAAGCTGCAACTGATTTCCACAGAGGTTTCACCACTTTACACACCCGCAGATGGTAAAAGAGGGTTCCTTTCTCCCCACAGTCCAGTCAGAATTTTGTGTTGATTGATTTCCTGATGATAGCCATTTGTTCTGGAATGAGATGTAATCTCAGCATTATTTTAATTTGCATCTCTTGAATGATCAGTGATTTGAACATTTTTTCATATATTTGTTTTCTGTTTGTAATTTCTTATCTGAAATTGTTCACTTATTTAAGATGCTCATTTATGGCTTGGCTAGTTCAATTTGGGTATCTGTTTTAGTCTGAGTTCTTTATATATTCTACATATTATCCCTTTATCTGAGGAACAGGTGGCAAATTTTTTTCCAACAATGTGGATTTTTCTCTTCATGCTGTTGGTGGTTTCTTGAATTGTGTAAAAAAATTTCAATAAGTTCAGATCCTAGACGTTATTTTATTATTTTCAGAGGGATGACTGTTTTGTATATAAAGCTTCGCCTGTATCTTTGTCTTCAAGAGTTTCACTTATTCTAACTTCTAGCAGATTGAGTGTTTTTATTTTAATATTTAGTCCTTTGATCCATTGTTATTTCATTTTACTGTTTAGTTAATTGTTCCATTTTTATTTTATTTTAACATATGGAAAGAGAGGTGGGTCTAATTAGTTTACTATTTGGCCTGCAGGAAGTCAGTTTTTCCAGTACTATTAATTTCACTGTGACCCATTGGTTGATGTGTCACCATGTAATTTCCATGTGTCAATAATAAAGTTTTGTGGATTCTTTTGCAATTGATTTTTAACACAATTGCCCACTGATTTGATAATATAGCTTTCTAGAGAAGTACAACCAATAGTAGATCTGCATGTATATCTACATTTATCTGTTTGCCTGTCTATCCATCTATGCATTCATCCATCTATGCATCCATATCTATCTATCATCTATCTATCTATCTATCTATCTATCTATCTATCTATCTATCTATCTATCTATCTACCTATCATCTCTTTATCTGTCTATCTACCTTCTATGTACTGGACAGTGGAAATTTTTATAAATGTGAGTGCTAAATGTGATTTAATGAATTTGAGAAATAGGAGTGGTGATATAGCAAATTTTTCAGCTGTAGCATAGCCAGCTGGCAGGAATTAGAGCCAGGAAGATATCGGGCATTAAAACAAAGTCTCTTCAGAAAAATCAAAGGTTTTTGCTTGTAAGACTGCTTTGATGAGGCTCACATGCAGTTTGAGGAACAATTTGCTTCACATTAAGTTAACTTATTGAAAATGCTGATCATATCTACAAAGCAACTTTGCATCAACATCAAAGGAAGGTATGTGATGAGTTGTGTTCTCAAAATTTTGGAAAAATTGAATAAGACTCAGCTGTTGCTATTCAAAGTATTGTGCTTCCTAAAATGGAGAAGGCTCCATAAGGTGATGTTCACAGGAGGTGAAGAGAAATGCAGGAGAACAAACAGGAAAGGCCTTGCCCACCCCCACAGTATTCCTCTGAGGCCTCCTTCCACTGACAAAGCAGAACCAATCAGCTAGCTGTGTCATGTTGTGGGGACCTGTGGCTCATATACAGAATACCAATGACCATCTCTAAAATGCCCAATACTTATAACTTAAGTTTGCTTAGCTCAAGATTTAGAAATTTCAGTTGTTGCTTGTTTGGCTGGCTCCAGGTAAAATCAGCATGGTGGGAAGATGTGGAGCAGGCAAGCTGCTTGTCATAGTGTATATAGAGCTGAGGGTAAATGCAAAAGCCAAAGAAAAAAGATAAAGCATTCTAGAGACCTACTTTTTCCTAGCAAGGCTCATCTCCTGCAGTTCAGCTGTACCACACCCATAATCCAATCCCCTTTCAAGAGTCTTGCTCTTGAACACATGAGAATTTAGAGAGATGTCTAGATATAAACTTACCCCCCAGAGTTTCATGGACATCACCTTTTGCAAAATTCATTTATTTCAGCTCTAGTAGTTACTGAGGTCTTAGCTCTTCCATCATTGCTAAAAAGCACAAATTCTAAAACGTGTTCTCTAAAACCAGAGAACTGCCTGTTTTTTTAAGTAATTGGCTTCTTTTTTCCATAACAAACTAAATGTTATTAAATGTAATATGTGACTTCAGTGTAATTCCAAGTAATTCACTCATTACTTTTATTCTATTACTGACATAGCAAAAAAAAAAAAAAAAAAGTTTTTTTCACTCTTTTATTTGTTTAAAACAAGCTGACAGGTTTAAGTACTCATCTTCAAAAAGCCAGAAGCATTTTTTTAATGCCCTGAAGATGTAGCTTGATACTTTCCTTAATAGCCACATAGCTAAACACCTTCTGGAGATGCTACAGAAGGCAGAAGGATGTGGAACGAAGCACGCACTTCCCCTCATGTCTAAATATAAACCTAACCCCCAAATCATAGAGACAAGGCAAAGCAAATTCAGGTCTTTGTGAATGAACAGCTGCTGTGCCCAACACATCTGAAGTTCTATAAACTGGCGCCACCGTTACATATGTTGCTGTATGTGTGCGTTTATTTCATTTTATTTTTGTGGCGGCGCGGTCTGCTCTGGGAGCGGACCTGGCCCGGCAGGCGGGGCCAGGGATCGGACCGCAGCTCCTGTGCCTTGCTTCAGCTCGCCTACGCACGCGCCTTAGACTGCTGATCTGTCTCTCTGGCCTCCCTGTATACTTATTTTTTACTAAAATCTCTTGCTTCAAAATTTAAGGATGATCATTTTCCTGGTCATCATTTCAAGTGGTCATCTTTTCAGCTACTCTGCTCTCTTCTGAACCAACTCTACAGGCCCTAGTTTTTCAGGAGCATGTTTTGCTTGTGAAAGTTTAAATTTTTACATCACTCTGCTCTACCATTTGCTTTTGATATTCAATACAGAGTCTGATAAAAATCCCTGAGAATAATCATGGGACAGCCTGAATGTTGGGCTGCCTTCACATTTCTGCTGCCAGATTAATTAATCCATGACCTTTAATCTCATTTTTCATAAGGACTTAGGCTATGAGCAAAGTTTAGACAAATTATCTAAAATAACGCAGAACACTTTGCCTAGAATCCATCTGCCAATGGAATCTTTGCTCACAACTGAAACCTCTGGAGTGTGAATGTTATCGTCTGCATTTTGATCAACATTCTAATCTTGTAATCTCCAACCAGAGCCTCCCACCAAGTTGTACTTCCAGTGCTCTAGAGGTCCTTCTCCACCTGGCATCTCCAGGCATTTCCCAATTCCTCCAGCAAGCCAGATCCAAAGGCTTGTGAGCCACGTGGTGTAGCCGAGTAATGCCCCCAATTCTGGTACTAAAATCTGTCTCAGTCACCTTCTTCATCACTATGACCTAATCTCTGACACTGCACCTTAAGGAAGAGGGTTGATTTTGTTCCTGCACGCAGGGCCAGATCCAGGAAGAAATACCATGATGGAAGCACTGGGAAGGGGAAAGCTGCTTGCATCTTGGCAGATAGGAGGTGGAGAGTGAAGTGAGGGGTTTCAGGGATGATCTCGGTGATACCCTTCACACCAGGTCTAATTTGCTAGCTAGTCAGCTGTACAGCCCCCATCCAAGAATCATCCAAAAGCCCTGCACTTGAGAATATGGAGTTTGGGGAAACATCCAGGTATAAATCACAACATGTTATAAAGCCACAAATATCACAAATAACTGGAAAATAGCAAGGGAGACATGAACACTATCATCACAATACCAGTGACACCAACACAAAAGCCCATATGTGCCTATAGCTTGTGCTTTTTCTCTCCTAATACATTTTTTGGAGCATATCGCTTTCTTTCCTTTTTTTTGGAACATTTAAACAAGCAATTTTACTTCCTATATATTCATTTCATATTGTAAGAATTTTCACTGTTCAACCTATTATTATTCTTTTAATATCTATTAGGCCTATAAATACCTACTGTATTCATGTCATGTGCTGGATTTTTATCTATGATAAGATTGTTTATAAGTTTTCAATGATAAGCTTGTATGTTTATTGTCACTGTTCTAATAAATGATCAAAATAAGGGGTTTCCAACAGGATATGTTAGCTCCCAGTCCTGTAGTCAAAATGTTTGCACAGCTGAGCTTGCTTTTTTGTGCAGGAAGCCATGGTGAAGTGCACTCTTGCCATCTTTTGAATTTCTGTCCTTCTTTTTGCATATTTCTAATCACCTATTCAGTTTCCCTCTTCCATTCTTAAAGACTGATGTAATTGGATCAATTCAACTGTGTAATCTGGAATAGTGCCACCATCATAATGTCCATAATCATATCCAAAGCATCCCTTTCAGTACATAAAAGAACATAATCACATGTCCAGAGAATTGGAGTGTTCACAGATTTGGTATGAAAATGTGTTGAATTTGTCAACATGTTTTCTGCTTCATTTGAAATGGCCATTTATTTCTTATTGTAAATGCTATCCATAGATTTATACGTGAATCATCTTTAAGCATATCACTTGATCATAGTAAATACTCTTAAATTTTGTGTTTCATTTTGTTTGTTAGCATTCTATTGAAGATGTTTCAATCTGTGTTGAACCATGCTATCTGTTATAGTTACTGGGAATTTGCCCACCTGTATTATCATAAAATTATAGTTTCATAGAGTGTGTTTGGAAGTTTTCCATTCTCCTTCTTGGAAGAATTTGAGTATCAGTGGTGCTAACGCTTATTTGGAAAAACCAATAAAGGTATATGATCCTGCAATTTTCCTCTGCTGGGAAGTTTTTAAATTAAAATCTCTGTTCTAAAGGCACAAAATAGCCTCATAATTAAAGAAAAACAGGCTGGGGAAATGGCTCAGTGGAATAAGCACGTCCCTGGCAAGTGCAAGGGCCTGAGTTCAATCCCTGGTTCCACCAAAAAAAAAAAAATAAAGAAAGAAAGAAAGAAAAAAAAATAAAGAAAAACAGAAAAACACTAACCTATACACTGTCTGGAATTGAGTCATACGATACATAAATATCTAAGGAAAGGACATGTAAGGTTTTCAGAGGGCAGGATAGAGAGAGGTGTGTATGCGCAGCACAGAGAATACTGAGGGTGGTGAAAATGGAATGTGTGGCCATGTACAACCAAGCTCATTAGACGTTTCTTCACTGCTCTGAGATACATCTTACCTAGAAGTGATGCTAATGGACACTGTAGACTCCGCAGCAATCACGTGACAATGTGGGCTGATTAACTGTAATGAATATAGCATTCTGATGGGGGCTTGTTAGCCTGGAGGCTTTTGCATGTGTGCAGACAGAAGGTCTGAGAAGTGAACACACATTTTCATCAGTATAGTTGTAAACATTAAACTGCTCTAATATTATTTGAAAAAAGAAAAATCTCCATTCAGAAACTTAACTTCATATCTTTAAGAGAATAAGTCTAAAGCTAGTGCAAGGAATGAAATAAAATTTAACACAGAGAGAAATAAAGTGCAGAACAGAAACATAATAGATAAAATCACTATACTAAGATTTGTTTCATTAAAAAGCTTAATAAAGTATGTAATTTTTATTGAGAAAAAAATAGTAATGAGGCACTTTCAAAACAGGTTAGTAGGGCAGTTTCAATAATTAATACATTGCTATTGTTGTCTCATAGTAGTTATTCATAGTAGAAGATGCAGACATGATATCCTGTCCAAAGACTATTAGTACAAATCTTTCTTCTCAGTGAATTAAGAGAAAGTAGCTGTATATCTATCATATTTTACATAGATACATATTTCACAACAAAATGATCCCTCATTTATATCCCCCTTTTTTGTTTAGTTTTGCCAGAGATGGATATTCCACTGCCATTTAAGTATTGTAAGTACATGAATTCAGCAAAATAATCGAATATAGTCCAACACTCCTAATAGTAGTTGGTTATCCATAAGACTGGCAATGTCAGAAGTTATTGACTTGAGCCTTTCACAGCTCAGTATATTAATATGGCTTTACTTTTTATACCTTATTTTTATACTTTTCTGCTGGATGGTTAAGGCAAGATAAAGTAAGGCCTATATAATAAGAAATGTAGCTTTGGTATCTGACAAGGTTAGTCAAATCCCCTCAGGATTTACCCTAAAACCCTGTACCTCAGTTTGTAGATCATTTGTCAGTGTCAGCCATTTGGATGAGTCATAGCCATTCCTTGACCAATTTGCTCTCTGTGAAAGCCTGAAAGAATGTTTTCTCTTCATGTGACTCTCCTTAGACACACGCTACATCATTGATCACTTTTCTCTGTGGCCCCATAATCTCCTTGATCAATAAATTTGGGACACCACTCAGTTACAAGGATGCTACAGTAAAGGTTTATCTTATGTCCTGAGTCCTCGCTGACCTTGAAAGAGTGGGGCCAAAATATTGACTATCCTTGTAGCCCTTCCTTTTCTCTAATTTTGGGTCTGCAAACTTAAGTTGTTAGCCCTCCAGAAGAGAAGCTTAATGATAATATTACCATATAATGTAGACAGCTGAGCTTAAACTCAGTATCTGTCTGAATATCAAACATCTTAGACATAACATGGAACAGGTATTTTCCATCAAGCATTGATATGTTAAAATTTAAATCCCTATAGAATGTGAAGAAAAAAATAAAAAAGTATTTAAAAACTGGAAATAAACAATTACATATTTTAAAGTGTATAATTTTTAATCAAGGTTAACTACATTAGAAGATGAGATTTAAATAGCTACATTAGAATTTAAAATGCACTAAATAAAGATCATTCATAAATAAAAAGGAACATAATAGAAGAATTATATGATAGAACACTGGATAACAAGAATGAATTGGCCAGTATACAAACACAAACTATCACTACTGGTCATGAAGAAACACAAAAGTTGAAATAGTATGAATCTGTGATTAATTACATTTAAACTAAATAGTGAGAAAACTAACTGTAAGAATTATATACTATTTTTATTTTGCGTTGTATGTGATTATTTGATATTCTTGTATTTCATCTATTTTCCTTTGTGTTTATTACTTTCCTTGGTATTTGGTTGATATTTTTGTAATAATACCTTTTTTCCTAGTTAGGTTTTAAAGACCATCAGCAGACACTCTGTTTATCATTATGTGATGTTTTACTGGAGATCCTATCCTTATTATAAATTTTAATATTATACTCAGTTATTTTTTGTGAGCCTTTTCCTTTATTTATTTATTTATTTTTGAAATCTGTTTTGAAAAGGTTGTAACAACTTGTAAGAAACAATTACTTAATATAAATATTTTTATATTATTATCCCTCACAAATACTAATTCAATCAAGTGTTTGACAATTTTCCTGGGAGTGTTTTTTAGAACTTCATCCCACAGATAATTTGTACAGCTGTGGTAATATAAATTCCCGTATGTGCTATGAAAATACCTCTGCCCAGCCACGTTAGAGTAACCACTAATGCAATTCAATTCCAGTACTTCACACCAGGATCCAAGTATTTATTTTCCTTTTGTGAGGCAATTTAGTTCTTGGCCACTGGCAGAAAACAGAAGCACTTTTGTTGACCAATAATAGCAAATATGTTTTATAACTTCATCTGGCATCTGTAAAGGACTGTTTTATCTTCCTCAGTATCGAGAACTTCTGGTCATTTTCCAAGCCTCTCTGGACATACATCCACTGTGTCCAACTTTTCTAGGATAAACAAAATAGCCCCAGAGGTCATTTTAATTCACAAGAAGCAGAGATGAAATGTGATGCTTGAAATCTTCAGCGAGAATAAAATCAAGACCAATTTAGAGTTATCATGCAAGGTAGTACTGACATTAGAAAACATGCTGGCTTTCTACCATGCTGGCCTGTGCTAATACTGATACCCTTTTTGCTTTATAGGATTTATTTCTTGAGGAAAACTACATCCTGACCTCTATTCCTTAACATCCTCTCAATCTAGCTGACAGTACTCTTTTCATCATTGCATTTTTGCATGACTGATTTCTTTATTTGTAAGGTAGTTCTTTCTATTTATGAAATGTTACTGGTTTTTTTTTGAGGGGGTTGTATTTATTTATTTATTTATTTATTTATTTATTTATTTATTTTCAGAACCGGGAGTTGAACTCAGGCCCTTGCGCTTGCCAGGGACGTACTTATTCCACTGAGCCATCTCCCTGACCCTTATGAAATGTTACTGTTTAAAGCATCTTTAAAATTATGCCAGTTAATATTCCTGGAAATACCCACCCAAAGGAATTATGCTGTCTACCACAGGATTCAAAAGTTACTCTTTTTCACGTGGATACTTTCAAAAAATCAAAGAAGTGCCTCTGCATCTATACAGTCTCATCTGTGACACAGTAAACTCAATTTCTATGTTACTTTCTCAAATCTTCAACCTTCCTAATACACTTTGCTGAACATCCCCCAATCAATTCCCCTTTTAAAGTGTGATTCTAGAAAAATTACAACCATGGACATTCTTTTTCTAAAACATTTCTTTTTGTTTATTTGCTACAGGATCTTACTATGCAGCTCAGACTCACAGTGATCCTCCTATCCAAACCTCCCCATTACTAGGATTACAGGTGTACACCATCATTGCATAGACATTTTCTAAGGTCATTCTATGTATTATCTCTGTTGGTTCCACAACTCACTTGAGGGCTAAGTTCTATGACCCCACACTATAGGTGGAGAAGCTCTAAAGGGGTAAAGAGACTAAGCAGAGCTGCATAGGTAGCAACTGACGGCATCAGATGTGGAGACCCACCACTGCGATGCCAGGCGAATTGCTCTGCATTCAGTTACGGGTGCAGCATACAAAGGTAGACCACAAAGGAGATGTTATTGCTTTTTTAAAGTATTATATTTAATATATAATGTCAGTGATATCACTAATAGTCCTTACCATCAAATGGAAGTGACTTAGTGGATGTTAATCTGCTTTAGTCCACAGTTGGCTGGCTGCAAGGCTAGCTGGTTGACCAGAGAAACAGTTCACAGCAAGCAGGCAGTTATAAGAATTTAAGGCCCCTTTGTATCTGCTGCATATGTGGGCTACATGCCCAAGGATAGGAGTAGCTCTTACACCCTTAATCGTAGCCCAGAACTATACCAAACTGATCACTGGACTGATTGACTAATCATACACCCTTGATCTCAGCACCACATGCTCTAAATTCTGACACCATGGGAAAGTGCCCTGTATGACTACATAAGACTTGAGGAGCAAATCTAGACATATATCATAACATTTGCTATGTGTAAAGAAGATAAGGGTAGGAATGCATCCCTACTGAAGCTATTATGTAAAGCTAGTTTTGGATCAATGACCTCATATATGCATGCTACTTCCCAGGGAGACTTCCCTGGGTGAGATACATGACCTTCAGCTACATAGAGCTTTAGGCTAGTCATGTGAGGCATACCAAGTCATTTCCGAACGGAAATTCAAAGCTACAGTTGACCATTCTGACAACATATTATTTTCCATATTATCTTAGTAGATCCCAGAGTTCCTCAGGTATAGTTTAGGGTATCATCACACCAGTGAGTATATAAGCTTGATTTCCTCTGTTCATCCATCTTCCTGTACTATAAATTGGTTGTAAGGGTCTATCAAATTCTTTTAAAAGTGTTCTTATAATATTTAGTACTAAAAATTATTGACTCTACATCTAGGTATATAAAAAGGCAAGAAGACAAGAATAAATTAAATCATTTATTTCAAGATATTGTATGAAGTAAGGGCTTGGGAGATAAGTGCTTGCTTGGCAAGTGCAAGGACCTATTGGCTGAAAGAATAAATTTTAAATTTTCCACTTATTGCACACACTAAAGTGTTGAATTCTTTGTAACAAATTCATCTAATAAATATTTTAATAAGATAAAACTACTTGAACCAGTCAAATAGCTCAGTAGACTAAAGTGCCTGCTTAGGCAGGCTCAGGGACCAGGATTCGATCTCTGGCTTTCTGTGCCAGTCCCACCCCCAAGGGCACGCTGAAACAGTGACTGAGAAGGGGACATGCCCAGTGCTTGGGAGGCTGAAAGCAGAAGGATCACTATGAGTCTGATTGGTGTAGTGAGACCCCCGTAGGCTCTGTACTAGATACTTAAAAATGATAGGCCTACTTTATTTATGATTAGGTAAATGTATGATTTACTCTAAAGTTTATTAGTTTTTATAAATTTTCTTAAGTAATACTTTAGTTTTCATTTATTTTAAGATATTTACTATATTTCTCTAATTTATAATAATTACTTATCTCATTAGATTATACGTAACTATTGGTTCTTAAGTTAAAAAGACAGGTGTTCTTCCTTCACTAATATTCTTCTGACAAAGTATTATCTTACCTTTACCATACTGATTTCTCTGTTGCATAACTTACAAGAATTGAATGATAATTACATGAGTGGAAGTTCCTTTCCCGAATTACTCTCAATTATTCCTATTTGCTTATTCCAGTAAAATGGTGTGCAGTATTTTCATTCTTTAAAAAATAATATTTCATAAATACAATATTTCATTTTTTGGTCTTATTTACAGACAGCATAATTTTTCCTTCTCAGTAAGTCATGATTTATTTTTTTTTCTGTTCTCCTCATTTTTATGGTTGGCAAAGTTTGTGCTCAGGTATATTTTTTTAAGTGCTTATGAAAGCTGGGCATAGTGGAATACACCTGTAATTCTATTACTCAGGAGGCTGAGGCAGTAGGATTGTTGAGAGTTCAGGGTCATTCGGGGATACAAAATGAGCCAATGATCAGCTTGAAATGCATAGGGAGACACTGTCTCAAAAATAACAACAACAAAAAAAGTCAAGAACAACAATAACAAAAACAGCACTGATGGAAACAATTTTTCATTTATTTTTGTAAACTATATTTTAAAATTGCTCATAATTGGATAGCACATTGGTATTTTTGATGTTAAAATAGTGTTTTTTATTAGGACAGCAGCACATACTTCTGCCCTCACTACAGGTATTCGGTAAGAAAATGAGGAGATTTTTATCCACAGCTAACCTCACACACGGGCTCTTTATTTTCTACCCATTTGGGCCTCGTTCTCCCAGAGTCTTCGGCGTTCATCAGCATCTCTGTGCCTGTTGGCGCCATGGCCCCTTGGTGTCTGTCTTCTACTCCGCTCTTTGCTGGGACTCCACTGGGACGGTTCCTTATCTGCCTGTGCTGGTAGCCAGTGGGGCTCTGGTCCCCACTGCTTCTCCTCCCCCTGCTCCAGATCCCCTCGTTTCCTGTAGCTTCTCCCATCTCCGGGCTCCCACAGCAGCTCCTGGGCTTCTGCTCAGAACCCAGCCGGCTTCGTTGGCTGCTGCTCTCCAACTCTCCTTTTACAAACCGAGGCATTTCCTAGATGTGTTCATGTTACTGTGAAGGCCTGAGGTTTTTCATAAAGTTTTCTCTTCTTAGACTTCTTCTCTTCAGAAGCACTGTTGTTACTTCCTAAACACTTCTTCTTCTTCTTCTTCCTCTTCTCCTCCTTCTCCTCCTTCTCTTCCTCCTTCTTTTTCTTCTTCTTCCTCTTTTCTATTTTCTTTGCTCTGCTGTCACTCTCACTCACTGCTGCTTTCTAAAGTATCTGAACAGGAGAAAGAGAAAGAAGAAAAGGAGGAGGAGGAAAAGGAAGATGAAGGGGAGGAGGACTTGTGCTTATGCTTTTCATGTTTATTTTTGGTTTCGTGTAACTTATTATTTTTCTCTTCAAGTATGTCCAATTTCCTGAGGAGTTTCTGCTTTTGTTTTCTTGCTGGTGACTTTAAGAATTTCACTTCTGAATCTTCCCACCTCACTTGAGACATACTCCCATGACGGATCATTTGTGGTCAAGTTTCAGTGCAAACCCCACTGTTTCCATCTCTGCTACTAGCTCCAAGGGTTGTGTTGATGGTCCTGAGCCATCAGTCAGAACTGAACTTGCATTGATTCCAGAAAGACCAAGAAAGGACACCCTCAAGCTGTGTTGACGTGATCCCACTTATGACATGTAATGCACCTCACATTTCAAACCTGAATTCCAAAAGGCTGTTCTTGGATGCTCATACTGTCTTTGACACATGTTTCCCATGGAGCCCCCTTCTGCCATTTACATTTGTATTCCATCTCTCTTTCTGTTTGTTCTTTCTCTTTGTTTTCTTTTTAGCTCCTGGTGGGGTCTCATACACGAAATTAAGGTATTCCTTACATGTTCTCTCCCATGAGCAATCTGCTATCATATGATTCCTGTTCTTTGAGATATTGTTTCCCTAATTCTTCTTGTTTCTTCTTATCATATGATGTTTTCTGTTCTGCCATCCATACCTTCTTGGTGTTGGACTTGGAAGGCAAGATGAAAGTCCTTTTTGAACATGCAATTGGCAAAGGATTTTCCAATTTGGAGTCTCTGCTGCCCAAGGCAGTGGCTGGGTTGGGGAGAAACATAAACAAACTAGCTCATTTGTATTTGTGAAAGATAAAAAAAAAATCAAAGTGTTTTCTGTGCTCACAATTCTCCGCTTAATGCAACACTATTAAAAAAAGATGTGCAAAGCTTTGATGAATCAGTTGTCTGGGGGACCCAGTGGAATTTCTTTTAAAAAATTCAGTGGTGACAGTGTATAGCGAATAAGCAATATTTTAGAGATGACACAAAAATGCCTGTCACACCTCAGATTCCAGATGTAAAGTATAGGTTGTCACTCATCTTTCCAAAACTCAACAACTGGAAACTTATTCTCAAAAGGAACAATGTCAATAAATAGGTATTAATGTGAGGTGTCTATATCAATGGAAATTGATGCTATTCTAGCAAGGCATTGAAAGAATAAGTCCCCAGGTTCAGTCTGTTTCTCTGTCTTTGTCTCTGTCTCTGTCTCTCTCTCTCCTGCCCTCCCTGTCTCTCCTCTACTCCAGTGATTTGAGGGAATAGTATTCCTCCCTTCAAGTAGACCCAGCCTCAAAAGCACTATTTTGGAAACAGAGAGATCAGGCCCTAAACTACCAGGACTTTGATTTTTTGACTTAGCATACCTCAAAACTATGCAATAGTACTTTTATGGTCTGTATAAATTATTTGTGGCAAAGAAGTACAAAAGGCAGGATGGTGCCACCTATACAAGCATACATCAAATTGTGGATTAGGTTCCAGACCACCACAATAAGTAAATATTTACATAAATATTTAAATGAACAAGTTTTTGTTCTCCAGATATATAAAATGTTATATTACAGTGTACTATAGTCTGTTAATCATAAAGTTCAAAATCTCTATACCTTAGTTAATAAAATGCCTCATTGCATTAAAAATGCCAGCGATCGTCTAGACTACAGTGGAATGAAAACATTGTGTCTTAATCTGCCAATCAACGTAATGGTTGATGAAAATGGTCATGCGTGTGGAAGTTTCTTGAAAAAGTCAAGAATGTGTGCCATATCTATTGACTGACTCTTTTCAGCGCAGCATCTCAAAGCAGGTGAGCCTGTTAGGTACCATTTTATACAAAAGAGAACTTTCCAAAATGAAGTCGACCCACTCAAACCCTGCTGCTGCTTTGGCAACTACGTTTATGTAAAATTCTGTCTCAGTTACTTTTCTCTCATTGCTGGGACAAGATGGTCAAAACCCAGAATTAAGGAAGAAAAAAGTTTATTTAGCTCACAGTTTGTGGAGGTTTCAGTCCATGCTCAGCTGGCTGCAAGGTAGAGTAGCACATGGCAGAGGACAGCCATTCATGGTAGCAGAAAATAGCAAAGAGCAAAGGCAGGGGCAGAGGTTGCAGCTGCTAGCTGGCCTCTTTCCTCTCCTTGCATTGGCATGCAGATTGTCTGCCCCAGGATGAGTGTAGTGCTCACACCCATAATCCCAGCCTTGGATCATGAATTAATCACAAGTTCTTGAAGCCACCCCAATGACGGCGTGAGACTTTGGGGGAACAGCTATATACAAATCATAACCTATTCTAAATCAAAGGTTGTCACTCCAACAATATTCACTGCATCATGAGGAGCAGTCACTTTCATTTCAATAAGCCTCTTTCCATGCTCATCCATTAGGATTAACATCCATTAGAGTCTCATCACCGCCCTGCAGTAATTGCCGCAGCTGCAGCCTCCACTTCCACTTAGAGCTTTTACTTCCAAATTTCTGTTAATGTTGATATTTTTACTTCCTCTCATGAATGATGACATAAGAATGGTGAATCATTACAGAAATATTTTCTTTGTTCTTCCAGTTTTTATTTTTTGTCAGTACATGTTTATATTACATCATGATTACCATTCTTGTGGGGAGGTGATATGTAACACAACTCAAGTCCTTATTCGTTCTCTTTCCTACATGTCCTTTCACTCTGCCTCCAGCCAGAATACCAGTGGCATCCTTCATAGAAGTAGCGAAAACAATATTAAAATTCTCATGGAACCAGAAGAGACCCAGAAGACCAAAAACCATCCTGAGTAGCAAGAGCAAAGCAGGAGGCATTACAACCCAGGTTTTCAAACTGTGTCACAGAGCTTCAGTGACAATATCCAAAATCTTTTTCTCAATTAACCTTGTCCAGGCCCTTCAGAGTTGTTGCTTTCTATGAGAGCTGTAGTCATAAGAAGTATAGTCTTAGTAATAGTATTTGAAAGCCAAAATTACTTTGTGAACATACTGGGGAATAAATGTGTGTCAGCAGGCCAAACAGAGTTCACATTAATCTTAATAATAGTCAGTTTTTATGAGAACTTTCAGTTGATTAGCTTTGTTGTCACTGAACAGTGATACTATCAATGGAATCTCATGTTCTTGCAGTGTCTCAATGGTGAATCCAGAGTAGTGAATAAACTTCATGTGGGTGGGGTGGCAGTACATGCCTGTAATACAGAGGCTGACACAGAAGGATCAGAAGTTCAAAGCTAACCCAGATGACAAAATGGGTGTGAATCCCACTTGAACCACAAGTGAGACCCTTTCTCCAAGGGGCCAGGAGGAGCATGAAAGAGAAGGAAAAAAGAACTGTTCTAATCAGATATAGAGTAAGTCAGATTTTGTTGTTCAATTCAGAGAACAAGCAAGCATAGATTCAGTATATGCCTAATGACTGAGAATTTTGGATAAGAAACGAGTATTTGTTTTAATTTAGTCACCAGAGTCATGAGCTTCTAATCAGAGAATCAGCCTATACTTCAGAGTATTGAAACCAGAAATCAAATTTTTTTTCTAACAATGAAAGTACCAGGTGATATTTTATTCCAGGAGAAAGCATTGATAATTTGTCATTTAAGGTGGCAACTTCATCAGTGATCTGTTGGATTATAAGATGCACCAGTTACAGTATGGCATTTTTGAAAGTACAGAAAGAAATATATGGTACACATGAACTATAGAAGTGACAGAACCTACATGGGTCTAAAGTTGCTAAAATTAAATTCTCTGAGCTAGGGATATAGCTTAGTGATACAGTGCCTGCTGGTAAGCCTGAAGTTGTGAGTTTAATTACCAGTACCGAAATAAATAAACAAAATAAATAAATAAATTTAATTTTCTGTATAAATCTTATAGAAATGCTCAGTGTCACTAAAGATATACTTAAATAATTTTTAATTGTTAGCCACTAAGGCCTGGACACACTTGAGTATAAATTCCTTAAATAACATACAGCTTAAAATGTGTCATAATAGATGCATAGACAGATAGACAGACAGACTGAGCAGAAATATAAAATCATGAGATCTGAATCATGGAAAGAAAGCTCTTCACTGACATGTTTGGTTCTACAGCCCAAGTGTCATCTAATTCCTATCTAAATTTTGAATTTTATTCCCCACCAAAAAGGAGATGAGGGAGGATGGTAGTTTCACTTCACTTATGCACAGGTAAAGGCCAGGGCCCCACTGTTTTTCAAAAAGGAGAGATAGATAAATCATTCTTTGGGCTCAATATGGAAAGATCCTGGCTCTTTACCAAATCTCTCTCTGTCTCTCTCTGTCTCTCTGTCTCTCTCTTTCTCTCTCTCTGTCTCTCTGTCTCTCTCTCTCTCTCTCTCTCTCTCTCTCTCTCTCTCTCTCTCTCTCTGTCTCTCTCTCTGTAGAGTGGAACTGGGAATTGAACCCAGATACTTGCATTTGCTGTACAAGAATGTGGTTGCACCTCAATTCCATATTTTTATTTCATTTCAAGGCAGGAACTTGGTCAGCTGCCCAGGCTGACCAGAAAGAAGTTGGAATCCTCCTGCCTCAGCCTCTCCTGGCCTAGACAGGCTTGTGTCATTGTACCTAGCCTAAACATTTTATCATATCTTCCCAAAGGCTTGGTAATCTCCAGGGGTATCTGGGTTTTACACTCTAGAGATCTCTGTAAGCCCCAGGGTTACTTGTTTTAAGGGTGTGCTGGAAGAGAGAGCAGCACAGTTTCCCAGCCACATTTGGGGCATCTCAGCAAGGTCAGAGCCATTGTATAACTCCTTCTCTTGTATTAGGGTTAGTAACTATAAAAGGTAGCCCGAGGGCTAGTGTTCATGGTGTGGCAGAAGCAATTTAAGAATTTCTATCTATGTCTAGCTCCAGGCTCATCAAGGAGGCTTGGGCTGTGTATGTGAGCATTCATAAATATAGAGTATTTCTTTCTCACAGTACAGGAAACAGGCACTTGTCTTCTAGAAATAAATACATTTTTGAACTTTTTTTTTATTTTCGTATGAACCAGTTGTGGTCCTGCCTATGTTTCACTACCAGAAAGCAAATCGAGCTGAAGCGAAACTCGTGGTGCATGTTTCCCAAGCAACATTCTTTCTGTGCTTTGGGATTTTTTAATAACATTTCAGCAACCTCATCAAATTAACAGTCAATGACTATGAATCCCATAACCAAGAAGTTTATTATCAAAGGGATAATTACATTTATACAGGCAAATTGAGGAAGAATAACACAAGTCCCACAGGTGGAAATGGTTGTTTTTAAATAATGTGTAGATGAGATGCTGCTACCTTCTGTTTGCTTTATCACTTCAGTAAGTGAGATTTAATTAGCCAAGCGATGTGATCCATCCCCCTGATACTTGAGGGCAAGTGTAAGTGATTAGCACCAGAGAAAGGCATCATGGGGATGCGTTGTGGAAGAGATACATGCATCCCTTGTGGCGCTCAGTGGATTGACCTCGCCCCTCAACCTGGGCTGCACAGAGTTTCTGCAGCTCATAGTTCTCTCCCTAGCCGTTTGGGATGATGCAGGCGTGAAACCGATTTCATATCTTCTGTACTTCACTTAATCTCATCTGAAAGTCCAAGAAATGATACCAGCTGCACTTCACTAGTTCAACTTTTTAGCAATATTAAAGCATTACAGTGTAACTAACCCAGACACGTGAGTTCTAATTAAGAAAAACACTGATGGAGAGACAGCTCAGCAGTCTAAGCGTCTCCCTGGCAAGGAACAGGGCCCAGGTTCAGTCTCTGGTGCCACCTTCCAGACTAGAACCCCAGGTGTCACAGGCCATCCCCGAAACTGGGTGTGCTGTCACACACCTGTGACCCCAGTGCTGGGGAGGCTGAGACAGATGGATCACTGCGAGTCTAAGCTGCACAGTGAGATCTGTACCAAATAAATAAATAAATGATTATTTTAAAAAAAATTTAGAATCACTGGAAACAGAAACATTGTGCTTTTTAAAGTGGTTACTTAGGGCTGGGGAGATGGCTCAGTAGAATAAGCACTTGCCTGGCAAGCTCAAGGGCCTAAGTTCAATCCCTGGTTCTGCCAAAAGAATACAAATTTTAAAATAATTAAGTGGTTACTTTCATCAGGCATAAAATATACTAATCCTGAAGTACAGACCAGGTCAAAATAGACACAAGATGATATTAAATTTTTATTATTAATTATTAAAATTATTAATTTCATTATTGCTATTTTATTAATAGTTGTAGGGCAGCAACAGGAGAGTATAGGGTTAGGATATTGGAAGAATACATGGGAAGGTAACTTTTATACCAACTGCCTTATTTTCATTGTCTTTTATTGGTTTAAGAAAATAAGTTTTTGTGTGCTATTTCTATAATAAAATATAAACAAAATACTAAATAACATGTTATTTTGGGTTAAATACCTTGAAACAAAACTCAAGCACACTCACAAATGGGAGTCTGAAAAGACTGTCATATTAAAATAAGGACAGTTCAGGTGATTATTTGGCAAATTATTAGTGAGTACAGTGATGAAAATTAAAGCTCAACAGTGAAGTAAATTCTTATAAATCCAATGAGGCCATCCCCACAGGCACACCCTGTTGAAAGACATCCCTGTGCCTGCAGCTGGTAAACTGACCCATTATGACTCAGTGGAAGGCTGGAGGAAAGATCAGCTAATCTCAGACTGCAGTGTAAGCGTGTTTAAGAGCTGAGGGATCTTTTTAGGAAACTTTCTGTTGGAAGTGATGCACCTTATGAAGGTATCATCATCATTATAAGGTGAGCTTTGCTCTAGCTAGGAATGAGTTACCTTAGCAGTGGGTTGTTACAAAACCAGTCTAGGTCTTGGGCTTTGCCTCTCCTTCAAGAACTGCTGTGTCTTGGTGCTCTGCCAAGAACTGAAGCACTGTGAGAACCATGCCAGCAGAGGCCAGGGCATGATCTTGGATTTTCCTGCCTCTCAATGAGCCATAGTACACCTGTATTACATATATATATATATATATATATATATATATATATATATTACCTAGCCTACGTAGCCTTTGAAATTTCTATTCGTGAAAACAACAACAGACTAAGACAAGCCTTGAGGTCTTAGTGCAGTAAATCAGCCCAGAGAGTATGGAAGGGAGGTCTGAGGCCAGGATGCTGGGGGCCTGTGATTTCGGTGTTTTACATCTATGTAGGTCAGGAGAGAGGTTGGCTGCTGAGGTAACAAGAGCTGTACATGGCTGATTAAATCTAGAAGGAAGCAATGTTCTCATGGCATTAAGGAAGATGATATTTTCAAAAGAAAATTAATAGATGTGCTAGGAATTAATGGGACTATAGTTTGGGTAAATTCAGGTTCAAGATAAAGGCTACAGCTTATTTTGCATCTTTCTCTGAGACATGACATAAAACTGGCTCTTCCTGGACCCACATGAATACAGAAAAGAGAGGAGTGACACCATAAAGCCATCCACAAGCGGGGCAGTGTATTCCTACTAGTCTTTGGTATTTCCATTATCATTTGCCAGGAGAAAAACTTCATTCCATGATTCAAGAATATTTATATAGAATATGGTCCTTAAGCAATGGTGCTTGACTTTAGAATGTAAGGAAAGCTTCCGTTCCATCGTGGAAGATGGACATAGTCTCTGACATGTGGGCAATGGGAAAAGGTCCCCTCAGGTTAGTGACTCATAATTCTCTCACATAATGCAGCCCATCAGGTGGGCAGGGACGTCAGATTCAAACTGCAGATGCCCAAGATGCTTGTGATTAGAAAAACCCTTTGTCTTTGCTAAGAGGATATTTTGTCCTTGCCAGCTAATCCACAACCTGTAATAGGGTAATTTATTCACTTGTCAAATATGGATCTCCATAGCCTGTAACATTTTGCAGTGGTGCTGAGAGGTTAACAGAGACCTACCCTTGCAAGAGAAGAAAGAAATTTTTATGAGTGACTAATCTAGGTGGAGAGAAACCTGAGGACATTAGTAGCAAATATAATTATCTAAGTGTTTGATCAACTAAGCCATGAGTCTCCTCCACAGCCTGTGGATGAAACGCAACGTGAGAAAATGTTCCAGCTAAAGAACTAGAAATTAGGCTCCAAAACAGCCTCCCAAGTAGTGCTGGGAGATTTGCTGTGGGGTGGCAGAATATTCTGAGTCTTCTTAAATCAAAGTTATAGATATGCACTCACCCCATTGAGTATGAAAGAAGGGAAACGCTGAGACACTATGGAGAGAAACACAAGAATAGTTAAGAACTTTACCTGGTTTACTTGCATGCAGCTTGCTCCAGGGGAAATATCATTAAGGCACAGTTCTAGGATCTCTTCTTTCCCAAGGAGTGAGTGCACAACCATTCAAGTGTTCTGTAGATCTTTGCGCAGGGGAAGGGCCAAGCATAGTGCTGTCCTTTCCAACACAGCTACATGTGCCTCATCCTGTCTGTTCCACATGGGGTGGTTGCACTCTACAATTTACATTTGCGAAGCTGTCACAGAATAAAACCTTTTTACCAGTTGGGTATTTTTTGTTGTCACCTCTACCCCTGTGTATGTACTAGAACCTAGTGCACTGCACTCTTGCACCCGTCCCCTAGGGGGCAGAGGTGACATTCTCAATGGAGGAGAGCCACATGCAGAGAAGAATGTGTTCCTCTGTAGTTCCACAACCTACACAATCCCTTTGAGCTATGGTCACTATGACACTTGATTGTGCTGACTGGAATTTGACAAAAGAGAATGTACCTCTACCCAGAGGCAGCTTTGCGGCTTTAGACTCATAGCAACCCTTTGCCTATGCTATTGAGCAGAGCCCTGGAGACCTAATGACTCAGACTTTAACTCCACAGTTGCATTTTGGAGTTGGATAGCTCAGACGGCATGCTAACAGTGGGGCAAGGATCAAACAGACTGCACTGGTCAGACAAAAATAGGATGTTTAAGATCATACCTCGCTGGCACAGCAGCACCTGACATTTGTGTAAGGCAGGGAAAGCTTCCATTTGTGTAGAAACTTGAGGGAGATATAGCTCAGTGGCATAAGTGCCTGCCTGGCAAGTGCAAGGTCCCGAGTTAGATCTCAATCTCCAGTACTGGAAAGAAAAATGTCCCATTATTGCGGAAACTCGATTCTACATTCTGTCACCTGTAGAAACAGGACTCCTGTTTCTACAATTTCCCTTAGATGTGCAGGACTAGATCACAGATGGCTCAGCCTACAGGTGCCAACTGGTGATGCCCGCACTGTCAGCCCAGCAGCTCTGCAGAGCCAACATGAACAGGGCCACTTGAGCCAGTGGACAAGCACTGGTCATGTTCCTAGTGCTTGCCAGGACTCCCCTTAATAAACCTTGCAATATTTTGCCACTTAATATTTTGTCTGTGGTCAGGTGTTTTCCCTGCCACTTATACCACTACGGCTGGTGGATAAAAGACCTCTTTTGTTTTTATTTTTTTCTTTAATTTTTACTATTTTAAAGATAAAATGACAATATAAATAACAGTATAAAATTCAAAACAAGATTGTATGAGAGTAACAGTGGTCAGTACATTATGCTTATTGAAAGCAGTTGTTCATAATACAAGATATAGGCATGAAAAATTGCTCAAGGAAATAGGCATATGCTAATCCCTTCAATGGGATAACAGCAATTTGTAGTATATCTATCTTAATTATCCTATCTCTGTCTCTGTTTCTCTCTTTTTTGTGGCTGCCTCAGCCCACGCTGTGGGTGGGGCTGGTACAGTATGTGGTGCTAAGGATCAAACCATGGGCCCTGCATATTTGCCTAAGCTTACCTAAGCAGGCACTTGGAACCACTCAGCCATCTGGCCAACCTGTCTGTTTCCATCTCCTTCTCCATCTCCGTCACTCTGTCTCCGTCTCTGTGTCTCTGTCTCCATGTCTCTGTCTCTGTCTCTGTTTCTGTCTCTGTTTCTGTCTGTTTCTGTGTGTGTGTATGTGTGCGTGTGTCTGTCTGTCTCTGTCTGGCTCTCTCTCCCCTTCCTTATTTTCTCTCTTCAGGTTTTCCTCTTGAGCATTTTCTTCCCATTTCACAATATCCATTGTACAGTTTGGATACTATTTGCTCCTTCAGCTTCTTACGCTAGGGAGGGAATACCCTGTCATACAGGACAGGTTATGAAGGCCACATAGTGGCACAAATCCCTGCTGCATGTCACGCTGTCTGGGTCCCTGTCCTGGATGCTACCTTCAAGCCAGTCCTCTGCCACAACCTGACTTTCATTTGACGCTGTTTGAACTTCAAGCTCATCTTCCAGCTTTGCTTTTTATTCAGATTACTTTGCCTTGCTCAGGGAACTTTTTTTAATTTCATTTTTTATTCATTTTGATGAGAAAAAAGAAAATAGCAAGGAGGCAATTTCAAAACAGGTTAGTTTAGTAGGAAAATTACAATCATTAATACACTGTATATTATTGTCTTCATTGTAGTTATTCAGAGGACAAGATGCAGACAGGATATTTTGTGTAAATAATATTAGTACAAATCTTTCTTCTCCATAAACTAAGAGAAAGTAGCTATATATTTACTCAGAAAGTTTTTAATTGAAAGTTGTATTGACACAACATTTGATTCATATGACATTTAAGAAATAATAACATGGTACAATAGTGCATACCATTTATCTAGTTTCTCTCAATGTTATCAGTTCTGGGGAAACTATAATATTCCATAGGAAGGATATTGAAATTGACACTATTCATATTGTTTATTTTTTATTTTTAATTTTTTTCTGGCAGAACCAAGGGTTGAACCCTTACGCTTGCCAGGGAAGCACTTGTCCTACTGAGCCGCCTCCCCGGCCCCCTCATATTGCTTAGAACTCTGGAGTTTTACAATTGCTTGAGCATATTGATGATGTTTGTACATGTGTGGTTGGCTTCATACCGCTTTAGAATATGTGTAAGCATCGATCATGGTACTGGGGATTCATTCTCACTGTTGTGGTCTCTTTCATGACTACACCCATCTCCATCTCCCTGTTCTATTAAAACCCTGCACACTAAGCATTTTTCATTTCTAAAATTCAATTATTTACAAAATGACCTGGGGCTATGGTTGTGCATTGGGAAACCTTTGGATTTGACTGCTATGGGCTGCATCTTGGGACATTGGCATGCTACTACATCCATTTCTCTGGTCCCCAATGACATGTTCTTCCCCAGTGTGAAATATGTGCACTCTTTTTGTGGCGTTTCCAAGTATCTCATCTCATCGCAGTGTGTATCATGTCAAACGCCAAAGCCATTTCTAAATCTTATCTCAGGATACAAGATATCACTATGCAAATAGCATAAAATGTGTATACAGGAGATGCAGCTATATTGTATCTAACCACAGCTTCTTAGCTCCATTCTTACTTATCTATAACCAAAGTGGCAATTTATTTTCATCCAACACGTCAGATACACACTAGTGGAAAACACTGCATACTTGTAAACTTTCGAGCTCTCACTGGTCCTCAATAGTTTGTGTGTGTTTGTGTGTGTGTGTGTGTGTGTGTGTGTGTGTGTGTATTTTTAGGACAATGTCTACAAGTTCTCACTGAATAGATCAGACTCACAGAGAGTCTCCTGTTTACAGCCTCTCAAGTATTGGGCGATCCTCAATACTTCTGAAATTCTGCCAACACAGCGTTTCTTTTGTTCATTTTCAAAATTTAGCCTTACTATTCTCAGTTAGGGAATATTATCTCAATTCTAACTGCTGAGCCTCTTGTCCTTTGATATAAATGGAGTATGTGTTTAAAGCTACATAATTTTATTAGATGGCATCCTGTCAGTGGTCTATAGAATCAACTTTCTTTAATTTTGGATCCTTTCTGCCCCTGTTGTATTTAAATTTGACACTGTTTCTGCTGAAAAACAGTTTTCTTCATTAATTAGCTCTTCTTGAAAATTTCATCAGTGTTTATTACATTATATATAAACCATTTTAAGGAAATGTTTGAGCTTATCTTCTCTGTATTTTAATCTACTGCTATCATATATAAGTGTTTATATTTTAAGATTTCTGGATACCTTCTGGTTTGAATGAAAGAAAGTCTTGGTTATAACCCCAAGCCCTTGCAAAGATTTTCTATATGAAAGGTTTATCTTTCTGACATTTTAGTAAAATGTTTTCAGTAAAAAAGGCTTTTTTTCCCCTATGATTAAGTTTCCATGGACTGCACCTTTTTAGCAGGCTGCCTTCCACTTCTCAACACTAGCTGCTGACAATACAGGACATATTTCTTTATAGGCTCTGGGTGTGTTTTTCTGCTCTTTCTAACTACCTTTATTATTTTTTTTTTGTATGCCTCTTTTTTGGCTTACCTGGTTTCTCCCCAATAGTATTCCTTTTGATTTAATTAAAATGAATCATTATGGGACTGTAATTGAATCTGCCATTTGTTCATCTTTTGAATGTCAACTTAAACAATCAAGTGACATCTACTATATTCTTGGTTCATACACTCATAGTGAAAGAATTATTCAACAGTATGTGCAGTTGTGTATCATATTAGAATTTTTGTTTTTCAAATTTTTATTATGTCTAACAGACTTACTGATCCTTTAAAATCTAATCCTTAAGAATTCTACTCCTGTCTTTGTCAGCTCATTGGGGTTGCTATACCCATATATGATCCCTAATGCTTACAAAGAATATTTCTTTCTAGTGTCTAGTGAAAGGTTAATTCTTGATTCAGCGATAATCATTTTAATTCTTTAATTATTTTAAAAGTGGGGGCAGTCTAGATTCTGTATTATAAGGTGGAGTCCCTTTCGTAAGGGATCTAACAGTGTCAGTAAGCACCTCCCTGAGGCTCAGCTCTTGCTCTGAACAATAGGATTGAACACACAGCTTTCAGGCATGTATGAGCATCGCTCCATGTACACTAGTTACCCTTAACAGTGAAGTGTGGTAATATAAAACTCAGTGAGTACCGATGGCTTACACTAATTGCCCAAACATTATACAACTCTCAGAAAGTTTAAGTATCCAAGAGAGACTTGAGCAATATGAAAATGAATTAATATACAGTTCTTACTGCTTGTATAAGTAAGACTTTACATCTTACTTTCTGAGGTAAACCAGTATATAGTTACATATGCAAGTAGTTGTAAGTAAAGAATTAAAATAGTTCTTTCATGTGAGGAAAACTAAGTATAGCAAAAGCGATTTCTGTGATCATTGCATTAATTAGTGTTGAAACTGCTATAAAAATAAATTCATCATTTCATCATGATCATATATTTTATAACTGCATTCTTCTCACAAGAGAGGGAATTCCAGTTGCAGGCAAGTTCTCTTGCCACTACAGTTCAGCATGTCCAAGAGAAATAATATCTAAATGCACCCGACTAGAAGAATGAGATTCAAAACCCTACCCTAAAAGTGCACAAATAATTTCAGTTTACATCTCATTGGCAGGATTTTGTGCCAGATGTCAGTACCTCATCTGCTGGCAAGCGTAGGGCGGGAGCCACCCTTATACCTAATTATATTTGTCTCTGTCATGTGTTAAAATTATTTTATAATTTTATCTTTGTTGGCTTGGGGCTTGGATGTTTTATGATGATTAATATTTCTTGTTAAATAATTCTGTTCATTACTATTATAAGTATAAAACCAGTGTTAGCTTTAGGAAATATCGAGCTTAAGTCTCTCATTTATGGAGAGAAAGACCAAAAAGTTGAATTAATTCAATCAATTTCCTTTCTGTTAGCTCCAAACATGCTGCTGCCATCCTGGCATGCCTATGGCAAAAAGTTCTTTGTTGGAAGCTTTTTCATAAAGTTTGGTTTTTTGTTTATTTATTTATATGTTTGTGGTACAAGGGATTGAACTCAGGGCCCTCTGCTTGCCAGGAATAAAGTTTAGAAAGAACTAATTTTTCTACTCTAAAGACAATACTACTTTTACATCTGATCCCAGTAGCTGTACTACTGTTTTCCACAACCTTCACGGCATATTCAACTTGAGAAACTCTTTCATCACGAGAGAATGGAGAGGCTGATAGATCATACACAGTTCTGATTGAGTTCGTCTTGTCCACACCACCAGAGTGTGTTGGGAGCCTGGAACCAAAGCAGATGTAAATCTTTTCAAGCATATTTTTCAACATACTGTTTCTTCCAGTTTTATTTTCCATAGATGGCTTGCCTTTTCGGTGACAGGCAAGGCAATGGTTCTCCAAAATGTGCACTGCCTAAGACGTAGGTCCTTTTCAGGTGTAATTATGTCCGAATGTGGACATTTGAGATGGGAAGATTCTCCCAGGCAAGCAGGGAGGGAGGGAGGGAGGGAGGGAGAGACAGAGAGGGAGAGACGTGGACAGATGGGCAGATGGACAGACAGACGGGCAGAATGGATATATGGCTGGTGCAAACAGGAACGCATCAAAGGAGGAAAGAGATACTGTGCTGTTGGATTTGATGATAGAGAAAACAAGGCATCATGAGACAAAGAACAAAAGCAACCTTAAGAAACAGGAAAACCAAGGCAATGTACTCCTCCTATAGCATCAGAAAATAATGCTATCTCTTGATATTTTGCTTTAGTCCAGCAGCATGTTTTCACATTTCGGAACCTACAGTACTATGATATAATGTAGTTATGTGGCTTAAACCACTGTGTGTTTTTATAGACACAACAGGAAACTAACACAGCTTTCGGTATCAGTAAATGAGCGGCCACCATAGATGGCATCAAAATTTCTAGGTGTTTATAAATCAGAGTAGATCTAAGAGGCTGTTTAACAACACTGCTCTTTTCCGTCTGTTTCTGCTATGCTTGTGGAGGGAGGCATCAAAAAGTAACACTCCAAGAACAGTTTTCCTCCTGAAAAACATACATAAAATAGAGGAACGCTGAGTTGAAGGAGATTGCTCCTGGAGATCTTCACAGAAAATTATTTTCAAAATGTTGGTATATTAGGATGTGGAAGAAATACAGTTACTCTTGAGATCCTGTATTATTCCTGAGGTGTTTTTAGGTTCTGGGAATGCACAGTTCTACTCCCGAGGAGGAGGTGGTATCTTATGACTCGGGTGTGTTCCTTTCAGTGGAAAACCTGAAGTGTCAGTTTTACATTAGGAATTTTGGACAGTGCCTGGTAAAATAGATTTCATTCACTAAGAAAATCATATCATATATCTATGAAAGTAGAACTGTCAATTTATGTGCAAATTATATTTATCTAGACCACTCCTTGATTAATGGGGCAAAAGATACCCACAAAAAGGATATTCTAACCCTGTCCCCCGAAAAGAAGCATGACAAAGAAAAGATTTTTGCAGCTGTTTCTTTTTCAATTTTTACATTATTTAACTATTGGACTTATGTAATCTTTTGATTGTATAAAAGCTTGTGCTAAATACAACCTGATATTAAAGATAATGTTTTATTTATGCATAATCAAAACAAGGATGACATTAACTGGAAATTCAAGTTTAAATTTCGGTAGAAGTGGAAGCTAGTGATTTCATTACAAAATAATCTACTGTTAAGAGATTTTTCAAAAGAAATTCATAAATTGCTTGCTTTTACAATAGTTCTTCAGTTATTAGACTTTTCCTGAATGGGACATTATGCCTAATGCCTTGCTGAGGAAAAGTTTTAGTGCTCAGCCTGTGCTTATTTTAACATAGCATTCTGAAATATTTTACATGTATGATTTATTACCTTTTTGTTCTTCTCTGAGATCATATAGGATAAATAAAATGTAATCCCATCATGGCAATAATATTAAATGAATTGCAAGCAATATACCTTGACTTTATTGCTTCCATGTTAATTTCAAATATATGTTTGCTTAAGGACTAAAATTAGTAATATTGATCCCTATAGAATCCTCTGTAATAAGGTAAGGGTATACTGGACAATTTATACATACTATTGACAGGAAAGTGTTTAATACCTGTGCTACGGTAATGTAGATTTAAAAACATACTTATAATAAAGATATGTCAAATCCTTTAATGAATATGTATAAACTGAAAATTGCAACAATAAACAAATCTTATCATTATTTTTGTTATGATATATAAGACATTTGGCTTCATCCGCAACTCACTGAGTTTTCTTCTTCCAAACATACTGTATTTGTTGATATACTGTGTCAACTTGAGAAGTTGGGCAGTTTAATGAAGGGACTCTGCAGAGAGCCAGGGTTTTTACTTTGTAAACACCCTCATTCTGTGCAAGAGGAGGGCAGAGAGATGGTGTGAGTGCTGCACCCCCAGCTCGGGGTAGCCTGGATATTATAGTGTAAGAGAAGACAGAGGAGGCTGTTGCAGCTCCCCCCGGCTCTCTGCTATTTTCCCCGACCAGGACTGGCTGCCCCCTTCCTGTGCCACCCTGCGTTGGAACCAGCTGAGTATGGACTGAAACCTTCACTAACTGTGAGCTAAATAATTCTCTCTTTCCTTCAGGTTGGGTATTTTGTCCCAGCAAAAAGTGAAAATTAACCAACACATATACTGGTGAATACGTGATTTTCCATCTATAACTGCTATTTTGTAAAAAAAAATACTGAATTTTTAAAAAGTTATTTATTTATTTATGATACCGGGGATTGAATGCAGGACTCTGCGCTTGCCAGACAGGCACTTATATCTCACCTGCCCTGAATTTTTTTTTTTTTTTTTTAAACAAGCAATCCCCATGTGTCAGGTACTTCAAAATCTTACTTGTTCCTGGGATTATGACATTTCTGAAGTTGCTATTTTGAATGTTAATTCCTTTTTTATTTTTTTATTGATTTTATTGAGAAACAAATAGCAGTGGGACAGTTTCAAAACAGGTTAGTAGGACACTTACAATAATCAATGCAGTGAATATTGTTGTCTTCATAGTAGTTATTCATAGTATAAGAAGCAGGTGTGATATCCTGTCCAAACACTATTAATGCAAATCTCTCTTCTCATTGAATTAATCCCATCACTAATCATTAAATTTGGCCAATGGTTTGAGAAGCTAATTTGTCAATACACAAGAAAATTTAGTTAGGTAACATAAATCAATTAATTTACTTATTTAGTTATTACATGTTAGTTAATTTGCTGAGGAACATAATTAAATATGGAGGAATAAATTTATTTTGTTACACATTGTGGATTCATGTATGAAGACGAATGGCTTTTATTTCTTTGTTCCACTTATATTTAAGTCTCCATTCAGCTCTCTAATTCTAAATATTGTAGAGCTGAAAATATTTGTAAAAATGTTACTAGCCACCCCACATCCTATCTTCTCTTTAGTTCTGCAGGCTACATTGTCTCACCTTCCTGCACTATTTGAATCCAAGCTCTCCTGTGACGCCTGCAGATCTCTCAGTGTTACCTTTATTCCTGAGGTGCTTCTTGCAATGACCTTGGACATGAAGGGCATTCCTGTCATATTTTCTCCATCCCTCCATTACACTCTCTCAGACACACAACCACACACTCATTCATACACATGGACACATATTCGACCCATGTTCACCATCTACTACCCCAGACCCCTGGAGGGGCATCCTCCTATCCAGGTAACAGGTTAGTCTCTGGGTTATCATTAATAACTCTAGCATTATACTGTTTGTAGTTTTCATGTAGAAAAAAAAATACATGCACAGTTCTTTCCTCTCCACTTCTGGATCTGACTGTGCTCAAAGTGATCACTTCGACCTTCATGGATCTTCAGATGTGCATAACCTTAGCCATACTTGACTCATGCACACTGTGAGTGAACACAGTTATGACTGCACCGCGCCACCAACATCCTGCCCTGGAATGGCATCTCCCATCACTTAGGGCTGGAGCGTCCCTTGAAGACCCTGAGCTGGGGGTTTGGTGTGGGGGGATTTATGGAATGGGAGCTGGTGGGAAGAAGGTAGGTCCCTGAAGGGCATTTGTGAAGAGGTATGCTGGTACTGTGGCCTCTCTTTTATCTTTCTTTTCTTCCAGACTGCCATGAGGCCAGTTCCGTGTTGTGCTACAACCATGATCTTCTGCCTTGGCACAATCTTAGGAGCGAGGGCTTGAACTGGTGCTGTGAGGCAAAACACATCTCCATTACACTGATTATCTGGTTCTTTTTTTGGTTCAGAATAGAAAGCTGATTAATACACCTTCCAAAGCATCAGCCTAAGCCCACAGTGCTTTACAATACTTGAAATGTGTTGGAATCTTCACTTTCAATCCATCTCCTTTCATACCTCATTTCTCATATATGACATACTGAGGTTAAATTCTGTGAGCTGTTGTGATTCTCTGGCATATGGTCTGATCTTGTTGGAAAAAAAAATAATTCAGAGAAATTCCACCTTCCTTTCCCTTTGTGCCTGTCTCTGTTTAGCTACATGTGGCTGAAGGAAAGCAAAAGACACGATCCCTTGTCTCTCTTACAATTCACTATCTCAAGCAAATTCCCCAAGTAACCTGCTCAGCGCCTTGTCTTTCCCTGACCAATGCCCTCCCTCACTTTAAATAATTTTAAGCTTTATCTTTAAACTTCGGACATTACTGTTCATTTTCAGCCTGAAAGATGACTAGACTTTCTGCTCACTGAGAGCACTGAAGCAAGCAGAGGAAATCGGAGCGCACCGCCCACTCCCCTGCTCTGGGCCGCGCGGAGGCTCCGCATGCACTTTATGCCTCTCCCTGTCCACACAGTGCAGCGCTCTCTGGTGCCCTGCTGTCTCCAGCGCATGGCTATGGTTACTGTCCCTGGTCAATATCTTTTCTCCTGAAACAAAGCCAGTAACAACTTCCTCACAGTACGCGGTGGCACTTAATCTTTACCAGAGTAACAAATAGATACCATTTTGCTAATTGTACTGACCGCTTGTGGTCCAGGCTCCCCTGGCATAAGATGCCATTTCTTAGCTACTTTCCACTGGCTTCCCATGAGGTGAAAAGGACTTGGGTTTCCTCTTTTTCTCCACGGACCCCAACACATCTGTCACTCCACAATGCTCTTATTGAATTCCCTCTCCACATATATTCACGCAGTTCCAAGCCTTTAAACAGATGAATCAAGTTCCTACTTGAGAGGCTGGGGAGATAGCTCAGTGGTCTAAGAGTCTGCCTGTTGAGCGCAGGCACCCAACTTTGAGCCCTGGTACCGCATGCCGTGCTGGCCCTTGAACATGGTGTGATGGTGCACACCTATAATCCCAGTGCTAGGGAGGCTGAGACAGAAGAATCTCTGTCAGTCTGAACCATGTAGAGAGACCCTGTATGAAAAGACCCTATATGACAAGATCCAGCAACTCCCTGAAGGTTCAAAAGGGTTTAGCTCAATAAGTCAAACTTATTCTTGAAATTTCCCTTTTCTATATTTATCATACATTTAAAATATCTAAGAGTCAGCTCCTGATTTTCCCTCCAAAGCCAATTTTCTTAAGTCTCTTCCTATCTTCTGATGGCCTATTTCATTCTCCTGCTTGACCAAGTGAAAACTCTGTGCCACTTTTCTTCTCCCTGTTTGTCTCACATTACATGTAAGAGTATGTTTGCAATTATAATCAGATTCTGAGTGTGTCCTGAGCCTCCCTTTCTGGCTGGTTTCTCCCAAGGCCCCAAGATTCCCCAACTGATTTGCTATGAGAGTATTGTTAATGTGCCTCTTTACTCCTTTACTTGTTTCCCACTTATCTGGTCAGCATGCTGATGCTCTGAAAATATAAATTCAGGCCCTTACACTCTCTATTCTGTTCCATAATGGCTACTGCCTCACTCAAAGTTAAAGCCAGGTTTCTTGCTGTGAGCTCAAGGTTGCATACACCCAAAGCCACAGGGCCACCTATCACCTTAGGGCTATTCCCTCCTTCTTCTGGCTATCCTGGCCTCCCAAGAGGCCCTTGTTTTCTGAACTTTCCCTCTGTTGTCCCCTCTGACTTGATGTCCTTTCTGATCTCCATTCCATTCAGACCTCCCGCCAATGAGACTTTATCTCTTTCACATTTCCCCCCCAATTTTTATTTTATTTTATTTGGAAGAGTAAAAACATGAGCAAAAACAAATAGCAGACACAAAGACAAAAGCAGGATAGCATACTACATTACATATGTTACAAATTTTGAAAACAAGAAGAGCAAATTAACAATGGTTGTTATATTACTGTATTTGTTGTCCAATCTATTGCTCATATTAAAAAATATAGCTGTGAAATATTGAACAAATAATTGAACATTAATGTTTGCTTTTAATAAATCGTATTTTTTCTTGTAGTTTTTACCTTTTAAAATTTATTTTAAAGAGAGTATAATAATAAGATATTAAAAATGGCACACATTTAGCAGACCAAGATGAGGGGTATTCAACCATGGTTTTTGCATTACACGTTGCTGTCCTAAATGTTGTTCTTTAATCCACAGATATGACAATAAATAGTCACAGCAGAAATTCCAAGCATTAACTGCTTTTTTCAAAAACTGATAGAAATCATTACTGAAATTATGTTAGCCATCCTGTACATATATTTACATGATTTTCACCCTTACTTTTTTTCTGTCTTTTCTCCTTTCACTCATCTTCTTTGTCCATTTATTATCTTGAGTTTCATTCCATTTTACCTTACCTATTATACTTCTCAGATTTTATATATTTGTGTAGGTCCTTACGCCAGGGAGACAATATGATACTTACCCATATGGTTCTAATTTATTTCACTTATAAGTATAACCTATATTTGCATTCACTTACCAATAAAGGCCTCGAGTTTGTTTTTCTTCATAGCTGAACAATACTCCATTGTATAAAAACACCATATCTTTTTGGCCATTTCTCAGGTGTTGGGCATTTTGCTGGTCTCTAAGATTCGGCGCTGACAAATTGTGCTGTTATAAACATGGGTGAACATATATTACTATGGTATGACGCTTTCAGGTCTTTTGGGAAAATACAAGGAAGGAAATATCGGGGTTGACGGGTTTTGCAGTCCTTGTTTTTTGAGGACTCTCCACACTGATTTCACAGTGGTTGTACCAGCCTCCATGCCCACGAACAGTGGAGAGGGTTCCTCCCACCCCTAAAGTCTTTATAGCATTTGTTATTAGTTAATTTCCTTATGATAGTCATTCTTTCTGGGGGTGAGATGGTATCTCAATGTCGCTTTAATTTGCATTTCTCAGTTGGCTAGTGCTTGGAACATTTTTTCATAATTTTATTTGCCACTTTTGTTTCTTACTCAGAGAAGCGTGTATTCACACCAGATATCTAGTTCTGGATTGGGAGTTTAAATTTTGAGGGTATAATATTTTTTTATTTCTTTCTAAATTCTAGATAGGAGACTTATTCGAGAGCTTGTTGGTGAAGATATTTTTCTGAATTTGTGGGTTGACTTTTCATTCTGTTGATGATTTTTTTGACCTGCAGAAATGTCTCAATAAGAAGAAATCCCAGGTGTTGATTTTTTGAAGTATTTCCTGTGCAGTTTGGTTCTAGTTCATGAACTTTCTGCCTTTCTGTCTTCAAGACATCCCCCTTTTTTATCTTCCAGTAGACTTAGTGTTTCTGTTTTAATGTTTAGATCTTTAATGCATTTTGACTTTAGTTTATTTCATGGTGATAGATGTGGTTCTAGTATTACTTTTCAGCACTTGGAGAGCCAAGCTTTCCAGCACCACATGTTAAAGAGACCCCTTTGTCAAAGATAAAATGTAGTTGCATCTACATCTTCTAATCTAATCCATTGATCTCTGTGTCTGTTTATTTGTCATACCATACTGATTTTTATCATAATAACTTTGTAGTATAATTTAAAGTCAGGGATTGTAATGCCTCCTGCCTTGCCTTTACTACTTAGGACTGCCTTTGCTCTACTAGGTTTTTTGGGGTTCCAAATAAATTTTTGGAAATTTTATCTAGTTCTGTGAAGCATGTTGATGGTATTTTGATAGGGACTGCACTAACTCGGTATAACAATTTTGGGAATATTGACCTTTTCACAAAGTTGGTTCTTCTTATCTAGGAGCAAGGAATGTCTTTCAATTTTCTTAAATCCTCTTTAATCTCTTTTTTGAGTGTTAGAATTTTCATTGGGTAAATCTATACTGCCTTTGTTAGATTAATTCCTAAGTATTTCAATTGATTGGATGTTATTGTTAAGGGTATTGTTTCTCTAATTTCTCTTTTTAGTGAGTTTGTCATCTGTGGTGAGTAATGTTATTGATTTTGGGGTGTAGACTTTGTATCTTGCTATGCTACTGAATTTGTGTATTAATTTTTGGAGTTTCTTGGTGGAGTTTTATGGGTTTTCTAAGTAGAACACCATGCCAACCTGAAATAATGATAGTTTAGCTTATTCTAACCTACTTTTATTGTTTTTATTTCTCTCTCTCTCTCATCTAATGGCTCTAGCTATTGATTCCAGAAGTATATCAAATAGGAGTAGTGATAGAGGACATTGCTGTTTTGTTCTTGATTTGAGGGTAAAGCTTTCCATTTTTTTCCATTTAGAATTATATTAGCCATTGTGGTGTTATTGTTGTATTTTACAGAAGGGTCTGCAGAATGTCCAGGGTCTCATTACTAGATCAGATTCATAGTGATTCACTTATTTACAGCCTCCCAAGAGCTACAATTGCAGGTGGGTACCACCACACCCAGTTTCAATTGCTGTCTCAGAGCACCCAGGGGTAGGGCGGGCACAGCAGGCCTGGGGATCAAACCCTCAGCCCCTGCACATGCTTGCAGATGCTTTAATCCACTGAGCTACTTGGCCTGCCCTTAGCCATTGCTTTGGCATAAATGGCTTTTATCAGATTGAGGTACAATCCATCTATTCCAATTTTTCTGTAGGGCTTTGATTATGAGTGAGTTGAACTTTGTCAAAAGTGTTTCCTGCATCTATTGAGATGACCATGTGATTTTTGTTTTTGGCTCTTTTGATACAGTGTACATCTGCATATGTTGAACCATCCTTGCTTCACTGAAATAAAACCAACCTGGTCATGGTGTATAGTGTACTTGATGATGTACTTTGTTCTGTTTGCTAGTAATTTATTGATGATTTTTGTGTCTCTGTTCATCAGTATAACACCTGCCTCCAGGAATGATATTCAGACTATTGGTCTTTTTTCAATTTCATTGAAGAGTTTGAGAAGTATTAGGATTAAATCTTCCATACCTTTCTTATGGAATTCAACTGTGAATCCATACAGAACCTGAAGGTTTCTTTGTTGGAAGGTTTTTTAAATTATATTTTCAATTTTATTGGCTGATATTTGGTTATGAAGAGTTTTTATATCTTCTTGATTCAGTTTTGGTAATTCTTCTTTATATATTCCTATCTAGGAATCTGTCCAATTCCTCTGTGTCTTTGATTTCTTGAGAGTAAAAATTTTCAAAATAGCTATTTATGGTCTTTTGCATTTCTACAGGATCTATAGTAATTTTAGTCATTCTCTCCTTATTTCTTGGATTTCAGTTTTTTCTTTCCTCTTATAGATGAGGTTGGCTCGGGATTTAACAATTTTATTTAATCTTTCAAATAACCAGATTTTTTGATTCGTGAGTTCTTTATATTTAAACCTAGGCAAACAAAAAAAAATTAAATATTTGTCTTATATAGTTAGGTGTTTCCATTTTATGTGTATAAATATTTATTACTGTTATCTCTTTCTCTTGAAGTTTTCCATATGTAGTGACTTTTAAAATCTTGTCTGATAATTCTTTTTTGTTTTGGCAGGACTGGGGATTAAACTGAGACTCCTGCACTTGCCAGGGAACTTCTTATTCTATTGAGTCATCGCCCTGGTCCCTTGTTTGATAATTCTTGGTTTGAGGTTCAGCTTGTGTGTGAACAGAATAGCTACCCTTGCTGTTTTCTGGGCCATGGGAGCATGTAGAATTGTTTTACATTCTTTGACTTTAAGCCTATGAAATTCTTTATGGATTAAATGTGTTTCTTGTATATAACGTATTGTTGGATTTTGTTTCCCAATTCACTTTGCAAGTCTATTTCTTTTAATTGCTAAATTCAGTCCATTTACATTTTTGGTTTATATTGACATATATTGACTGATGCTTATCCTGTTATTTTCTTATTTTTTCTTCCCTACTTTTCTTCTGTTTAACATTTTGCCCTATTTGGTGGGTTCTTTCTGTTGTCATTCTTGACATTTTGGTCATTTGGATCCATTTCTAGAATATCTTTTATTATTCTGTGTAGGTTGGATTTAGACATTATGAATTTCTTTAGTTATTCTTTGTTGTGGCAGTATTTCACTTCTTCCTTAAACTTGAAAGAGAGTTTTGCAGGGTATGTCAGTTTTTTCTTGTAGGACATGAAATACTTTCTCCATGCTTTTGTTGACTAAATAGTTTGGGATAAAAAAATCTGTTTTTACAGCTGGCTAGATAGCTTAGCAGATTAAAGTGCCAGCCTAGGCAGACTCAGGGACTTGGGTTCAATCTCCAGCATTCTGTGCCAGCCCCAAACCTGGATTGTGCTGAGACAAAAGTTGAGACTGGGCATGGTGGCACACATCTTTAATCCCAGCCTTTGGGAGGCTGAAAACATGAGAATCACTATGAGTCCAATCTATGTAGTGAGAACCTATAGACCCTCTGCTAAATATATAGAAATAAAGACAGAAAGACAGACAGACAGAAAGAAAGAAAACTGAAGTTATTCTAATAGATTTTCCTTTAAATGTGTTTTTTTTTTCCTAGTAGTTTTTACCATATTGTTCTTGTACTGAATTTCTGGGATTTTCTTTATTATATGTCTGGGTTCAGCTTTAGTTGGATTTTCATTATTTGGAGTTATAAATACCTTGGTTGCTTTAATCTCAGATTGTTTCCCCATATTTGAGAAGTTTTTTGCTATTTCTTCTGACCATATTCTTTTTGTCTTTTATGTTGCCTCCTTCTCACTGATGCCTATTTATCTTACATTGTTCATCTTTGCATCATCTTGAAGCTGTTGAATTATTATTTCTTGGATCTTCGTTGTTTTTAAGAGAGATTTCCTTTCCTTGTCATTAGCTCCAATGCTGTCTTCAGGGTCTGAAAGTATATCTTCATCTTCATTCCAATGTGCTTGCAAACTTTTAATAGAGCTTTTAATTTCTTGTATAACTCTTTGAATCTGTTTCATGCACACTATTTCTTTCCTATATTGCTCATTCAAGGTTTCCCTCATTTTTCTATTATCTCTATTTTTTGATCAGTGTCTTCTTTATAAATGCTTAGTAAGTCTTTCCTTATAGTTATCATTTCTTATTTACCCATGAGATTGTTTCTGCTGATTTTCTACACCCTTCTGCAGTTGTTTCTTTATCTCAGTTGCTATCATTTCAGAGATTTCAGGTGTGTAACTTTCTATTTTTTGTACGCTGATATGTCTTGGTTTTGTTTTGGGTATGCTCAGATTGCATGCCACTCTTTTTTATAATTTTCCATTTCAAAGAAACTCTTCTTTTTGATTTCTGTAATACTTTTTTTGGTAAAAGTTTGATAGTGGATAGCTGCATCAGTGTAATCATAACCTCTGTATAAAGCATCTGTTCTTTAGGTCTCGCTCCTGTGTGAGATTCTTGTTTTGTGTCTGTCCCAAGAATTTTACCTTGTCCATTGACTGAGAGTGAGATACTGTTTTCTGTTTTGCACTGTCCTCTGTCCTTTGGTATAGGATGTTGATGAAGTTATTACCCATGCACTTCCTGATATTATTACCCAAGGTAGAACAAGTGGTTAAGGCAGATATTGTATCTTATTCACAGTAGTACAATTAGCAATACTAATTATAGCTAATAAAATTTAGAAGTTGATGATTTTTAACTAATGTATTTGTACTTTAGGCCATAGGAGCATACATTATAGATATGTAATAAAACAGAACACAAACTGGGATCTTTAAAATTGGTTCCCCTGAGTTCTGTGTGGGCAGCTGCCCTTAATGTGCCTGGAGTATTCCAGGAAGACTAGCTCACCCCAATTACCTGCTGCCACCTCCATGTCACACGAAACCTCACTGTAAGTCTGAGTCTCTGCCTGGACCCTCCTGGGTCTTAGTGCATTTCGCCTCACTGGGTCTAGTTCTACTGAACTTGAGCTTGTCCAGGTGGGCCTGGCTCCATTCTGGCTTCTGGGCTTGGTTACTTCAAGCTGTGCTCCTTGAAATGGACCAGTGACTGAGCCTCGAGTCTTTATTTCAAACTCAACTTAAATTTGCCCTTTCTGATAATTCTATCTCTTTTTTGATTTACTTACTTTTCTTTCCATAAAGGACTTCTTGGTAATAGAACACTATTTTGGTTTTTCCTTTTTGTTTACAATCTGCTAAAGTGGATTTATATTTCTTCCGTTTGGTTCTCTGCTGTAACCCAAGTGTTTATGATGGAGGTTTGAATGTAATACTTCACTTTTTTTGTTGTTATTAAGGTTACCATTGTCTGAGAATGTCACTCCTATTGATGGAAACCACCAATGTTATTATAGCCAATATTTTTTCTGGCAAATATCAGTTCATATAACCTTGGATTTTACATTTAACCATAAATCAAAATGACCTGGAATATTTTAAGTGTCAAGAAAAACAATCAAGTAAGGAGAAGTAATATATTTCAGAAAACATTGATACGCTTTGCCAGAAAAAGTTCTCCTTATTTCCCATTAGCATTCGAGGCTCTCCAGCCAAGTCTACCTGGCTTCTTGTGCTGACACTGGTGTCCTTTTTGCTTCCCGGATTGTGCTCTCCAAACTGCCCGAGCACCAACTCAAAGTGCTTAATTTTAATGTCTTAAAAGAAGCCTGTATGGCCAGCTCATTAGGGTGACAAATCTGGGTAGCTCCATGGTCACGTATGAGGGGCTCTGTGCTGCTGGCAGCAATTGTGGGCTCAGCAGTTGCTCCCAGGGATGCAGCTGGCAGCAGAGAAATGGGCTAGTTTTCTATAGCTGATAGAAAAATGACAACAGCTTCATTTGTAAACTCACAGTCAACCCTGTACCCTCATTCCAAAAGCGAAGCTTACATCGTTCTGTGTATAACAACACAGTGGGGATATATTTAGCTCATTTTGTAGCTCCTTTTCCATTGAAAGTTCTGTGGGAAATTTATTTTATTAGTTTTTCTATTATAAAAAATACTAGCACAGCATAAGTCTTGCAAAAGCCCCTCAGGAACAAGATTAACCAATGGAGTATCTGTCATGTCTTGGCTGGATGACCATTACAATAGATAAGAGAACAGAGGAAATTGCCTGGAAGAGGCTGAAGTGGTAGACTTGATTACTATGCCAGAAAATGAGAATGGGCCCACAGTCACCCAGAGGGAGGAGAAGCCTGGATGGTGAATACCATCCGGGATGTGCCCAGGCACTGTCCGGCCTATTGCTTGAACTGAATGGAATCAATAACCAGAAGTGGTGGCCACTGAATGGGGAGAAGAGTGAGGACAAATGAAAATCTGTACGCATATTAGAAAGTATGTGAGCAGATTCTTAGCCCTACTCGAGGGCTGCACTGAGGGCAGCCAGCTGAGGGAGCTGTGCAGGAATCATGGAGAGGGGGCACCGGCAATATCATTAGTGACTGCATTGGCCACACGGTGTCACCAGGACAGGTGGAGTTTCACTGGGAATCTCCTGCAAATAATAGCAAGACAGGCATCTGGACTCACGCTGCTGAGACTGCTGTCTGGAAGAGTCCAGGTGAAGCACAAAGACGATTGTAATTTGAAGGATGCACACCTGCTCTCCTTGGATAGGGGAACTGAGGCTAATTCTGGCATCTTGCTGGATGAGGACTGCAGTGGGGTCAGAGACCCCAGATGGGACCCTTTAGCAAATAATTCGGACACTGTTATCCTCTCCCCTTATACACACATTGCAGCTAGCTGTGACCTGGAGAAATGTCTGCTGCAGGCAGCTGATGTTAATTGTGAGATTTACACTTAGGCTAAATGTTCTGGGTACAGAATCAAGGGACAGAGGTGGAGTTTTTTATGTAGTGATTCCTAAACTCACTTTTATATTCCTCTCTGCAAAATGTTTTGGAAAATCTACACCTTAAGTTCATTGTGTGTTTGTTTGTTTCTATTCTCATTTCTCCACATCTATTTTATTACTTTATAATTTCTCCTTATCAGCCACAATGTCTTGGATAGCCATCCAGCATTTCAATACATTTGGCATATTTCATAAATACACACAAATTTTACTAGCCAATAACAAAAATTAAACAAGGAAGCATAGTAGTTTTAAAGTCCGAATTTGTTTCTTTTAACACCTGAATCCTCTGTATGCCTATGTTGTTTTCTCTCTTCTCAGTTTTATCTCATGGTTCTTTGAACTATTTTTTTGTCTCCTTATATAAAGAAATACTGAATAAAGGGAGATATTCCATATAGATATTCAGACATAATGTAAGACTTGGAAAGGTGTTAGATTCTGTTAGACAGTTTCTCTTTGTATCTATCGAAATGAATCGTAAGTACCTAATCTTACCCCAACCAGGACTGAATGCAATTAAGTTGTGTTGTAGTTGCTATGAGGCATGGGCTGTTATTCATTTGTTCCCTACAGTGGATCCCATTGAAGTTTTCTTGGAAGGTCTCAGACATGATGTGTTCCACTTCTCGCCTTTACCCTTCTGCAATTCTCCATTTTCACTTCAGAGCAAGGATCATGCCATGGAGAATGGGGCGGGACCTTAGCCTTGAAGGTGACTCATTGCCAAGTCTTTACTCTTGCTGGGAGCCTGACTGCTTAGGTCAGTTGCTTTAGTGACATTGTGCCACTCTTTAAAATGTTTTTATTTTGCTTTGCAAAATTTTCACTATTTAATTCCTTGCCCCAGGGATAAAATTTTTCTACCACTATCGTTCCCTTTAGAGATGCCATGGTTACCTAGCACACATCATTTATCTTGTTTGTTCGTGTCCAAGAACACTCTGATTATAGATTATTTTTTGTCCTAAGTAACACAATGCTCTCATTAATAGCAGGCTTTGGCAGCCACTGGGATTATAACATAATTATGCTTCCTTATCCCTGCCATAGGGATAAATGTTAGCATAGAGATACCATAAACATCATCTGGAGAATTTATAAAAAATACTGAGAAGGAGGTCCCCTTAAGATTCCTTTCTGATCTGCTGGAACCTGGAGAGAGCCTCAGATATTGTACTTCTAGCAGTCTCTGCCTTCACACTGGCTGAGAAGAGGCTGCACACAAATTCATACACACATTTTAATAAAACCAAAGAATTTAATGAGTTATAATGCTTTGCTTCAAAAATCCATCTTTGCAGCAGCAGCATGGTGTGATAATACATGTTTATAATCTCGGCAATCTGGGAGGTTGTGGCAGGAGGACTATATATTCTAGCCAGCCTAGGCAATTTGAAGAATGAAATGTGAGGCCCTATCTCAAAATATAAAGAAAAACAAAAATATAGAAATAAAAGCAGTTTCAGGAGGAGCTCTGGGTTCATTTGCCTTACACATGCACACACACACACACGCACACACACACACACACACACACAAATTCACCTTCATCTCACCATTGTTCCCATTTGCATCCTTTCTGTTTTTATGATCAATACCTTAAAATCACTTCCCTATAAATAGAATATCATATCTGTACCTTGTACAACAAATAACCACTAAGAAAACAATATGAAATGTATTAATTATTGAAACTGTCCTACTAATTTGATTTGAAACTGTCACATTGCTATTTGTTCTTTTATAAAATGATTGAAAAAGAATCACTTCCCTGTTCCCTTGGCACTCTAACACTAAAAGTTAATACACGAATATAGGCATTATATTATAGTATAATAATTATATTATAATATTGTGAATATGAATTAAAATTCTAACGTTATGTTGTGAATAATGCAAATAATTCTAAAGGTTTTGTGGATAAGAAAATGATCCAGAATTTAAAAAAAATAGGCTGAATGTGGAAGATTTGAGAATACTACTTCATGTTTCACTAGTAGAAGTAGCCAGGACGATCTGGTATCACTTAAAGAAGAGACACACTGATGAGAGGAAAACAATAGAAAGACCAGAAATGTGCTTATGTAAATTAAGTGCTTGATCTTTGAAAAAAGCAATATAAGACATAATATATGGTGTTTTAGTAATTGGTTGTGGAAAAACACTGTTAAAAATTAAAAAAAAAACCAAACGAAAGATACTTCTTGTACCCTTTACAAAAACAACTCAAAGTGGATTGTTGATAAAAAGTAAAATGTGACACAGTAGAATTCTTAGAAGATAACAAAGAGATACCCTAAATGAATTCGGGCATGTATCATGCTAACACTTAGATATGTATTAATTACTCTTCCCTTGTTGCTGCGACAAATACCCGATACTCAGAATGAGGGAAGGAAAGGATTATTTAGCTCACAGTTCCTGGAGGGTTCGTGACACTGGAGGAGAGGCTGGGGCGCTGCCGTGTCCGGGATGACCCTCTCCACACCTCTGAGAAAGCACAGGCTGCCAGGTTAACGGTTCGTGCCTCTCTGGCCCCGCCCATCGGGCCCCGCCCGTCGGGCCCCGTCCCTCAAGCCACTTGATGCTCCCCATCACTTATATGAGGCTTTAGGGGGACAACTAGACATAAACCGTAACAGATAGGAAAGGAAAATTGATAATCCAGACGCAGTTGAACACATAAGCTCTTCTTTGAGAGACACTTAGATTGTGAGAATACAAATATTTGACTAGGTGAAAACATTTGCAAAAGATGTAGCTGATCACAGGCTTGTGTCAAAACCATGAAGAATTCTTACAACTTAACAGCAACAGCAAAAAAGAAATATCCTGATTAAAAATTGTGAATAATGCAAATAATTCTAAAATTAGAATACCTGAGTAAATACTTCGTCAAAGGAAATAAGCAGGTTGCAAAGAAGTATCCTCCTGATGGGGTCTTTGAACTTAGTGTGGGAAAGGTTATAGACTTCAATTTAGACTTAATTTTGCTGATATCATGTACATAAAAAAACTATTCAAAAGAAACAATGAAATGAAGTAAATTTAAAAATGTAAAAAATCAAATAATCACTGTGCAATAGGAGGTTTCATATGTCTTTAGGCTGTTACACCTTTAATTGATTAATTAATTAATGTATTTATTTTTGTGGCTGACTCAGCCCAACCTGGGTGTGGGGCTGGCTTGGCATGTGGTGCTGGGGATTGAACCATGATCCCTGCATATTCGCTTAAGCTTGCCTAAGCAGGCGCTTTAGGCTGCTGAGCTATCTCACCAGTCCCTACACATTTAATTTAAAGTTGCCAAGCTTCAAAAATAATGCTTTTTTTAGCCGGGCATGGTGGCGCATGCCTGTAATCCCAGCACTCGGGAGGCGGAGGCAGGAGGATTGTTGTGAGTTCGAGACCAGCCTGAGCTACAAAGTGAGCTTAAGGCCAGCTTGAACTGCATAGTGAGACCCTGTCTCAAAAAGACAAAAAAAAAAACAAAAAAAAAAAAAAAAAAAAAAAAAAAAAAAAAAAAAAAAAAAAAAAAAAAAAAAAAAAAAAAAAAAAAAAAAAAAAAAAAAAAAAAAAAAACCAAATAATGCTTTTTCTTTTTTGTGGAACCAGGGATTGAACTCAGGCCCTTGTGCTTGCCAGAGAAGATAATGCTTTTAAAATGACAAATGAAAGTCTTCCTGTTACTTCATGTGCAAAGGGAACTATTTCTGTTTAATTTGACTTGCTTCAAAAATATCCTTTGATTGTTTCTCATTGTGTGTGTTTTTTGTTTTCTTTCTTTATGGAACCAAGGATTGAACTCAAGTCCCTGAGCTCGACTGGGAGCAACTTGTTCTACTGAGCCATCTCCCCAGCCCCCGTTGTTTAAAGATCAACCTGTCCAAGTATCTATAGAATTAGTATTTTCTCTACCATGTATAGCTATCCAGATTTTCTTCAGAATTATTATTTTATCTGCCATGCATAGGAAGGACTTGCTCAGACGCTTTCTGTCTCTTCAGCCATGCAATTATTTCATGTGTCTTGGCAATGATGGAAAATGAAAAATACCTTTTGACATTTCTGCATGGTTGAGAAGAGCCCTTTCCCTTGTTTGGTATGAAAATGAAAATAGAAATGATAAAGGGAAGAGTGGCTTTTGGTGAGGAAACATCACAGGGCGAGCTGAGAATTCCATTTTTATTAGTTTACCCTGAACTCAGTCCCAGAGGTATATTCAGGCCAAAATTCCAAAAGCATATCCAAATGATGCTATTTCTTAAGTAATAACAGTCCCCTCTTCATAATATTTTAGCTAAATTGTCTCCCCAAGTGGAAGAGACAACATATTTGAATGCCAGTCTCAAGAGGTTTAGACCTTTCTGATCTGGTACACTCTGCAAGCTTTGTTTCTGTCACTGCAAATGAATCATACAGAAAGGATCCAATTTCATGAAATTGAATTAAATGAAAACCTCTGACTTAATTGAGAAATAATAATTAATGCTCTCTGTTTTAGAATAATTGCACTCCTATCTCATTGCAATGGCCTCAGTGTGCAGGGTGACCTAACTCAATTTGTCAGCATGCTCTCTTGCTATTAATCTCGCAGAAGCCCATGCTATTTTCGAAATATGTTGTTATGAAACAGCTACTGATGACATACATCAAATGCTATTTTAAAAATTTGGCAGGATATAATAAACAGGATATCTTCATTCCTTTTCTGTTGTTATTTCAAAAATCCTCAAGGCTGGTTTAGGTAGAAAGAAAAAGATTGAAGGAATGCACAATTTTGCAGGCATGGAAGCTCCAGGTCACGAGGCTGGATGTGTTCTTGAGATAGATGCTCCATTGTCTAGAGATCGAACCCTCTCCTGCACAGCTGACCTGCATCCCTGCGAAGGTGCTGCTGCTGTGACCCAGATCCTTCCCGGGAGGCCTGCCTCTTAGAAGCTTCCCAGTCTTTCACTGCCATGACACCGGGGACCAGCTTCCACTTCATCCGTCTCTAACATACAACATGTGCAAACCATAGCGCCTATTTGAAGCCTCCTAAGCATACACAGGTGGTTTGACTATTAAGAGACCAGACCCTTGTGTGGTTACCACCCAGGTTAACAAAGTAGCTACCGTGGCACTCTTCTCCCAGTGTGTGTCCTTCCTGGTCACAGCTGGCAGGCTCCCTTAGAAAGTGCCATTGTCCTGACAATCTTAGTAGTGATGGCCTTGCTCCACTCTGTCACTCTTAGTACTTTAAAACAAAAACACACTTAAGATTATTATAGTCCATTTGAATCATCTTAGATATAGGGATAATTTTGTCTTCTTTCAATTAATGTTATGCTCTATGAGATCCATCCAAGGTCTGTGTAACTGCCATTTAATAATTTTACTTCTCATATGCTCCTATCACAATTTAGGACCAACTCCATGCATGAAAATATATTTGAGAATACACAGTTTGTTAATATTTTAAATATGGGTATGTGGAAGGGAATGCTCAAAATAAAGCTGCTATGAAAATTATTGTGGATTTTCCTGGTGCACTTGAATGCATGGTTGTATTGTGGTCACACTGAAGGTAACGTACCAGATTCAGGCCGTCTGTGCAAGAGCTTTTATGTTCCTATAATCTCTCATCAAAATTTGATACATTCTGTCCTTTAGTTGTAGCCACTTTGAAAAATACACAGAGGAAGGTGTTATGGTTTTGAATTTAACTTCTGTGGGGAATAGGTTAGTTGAAGGCAAACAGAAGTTGAAGAAGGGAACTGAATAGAAGTTGGATGGGCTGTTTTTATGAATAGCCTCATTAGTGACCTTGTCCATTTGCCCACTTTCCTTATTTTTCTTTTCTGTTATCAGGGATCAAAATCAGGACCTTGCACTTGCCCAACAGGCCCTGTGTTGCTGAGCTTCCACTTTTCTACTAGCTTGTGCTTCTTGTAGTTCATGCTCTAACCCATTTAAAAAATTTTACCCACTGTTACACATTTAACTATATAATTTATTTTGAATATTAATTTTCATACTGATAATAAAATAAATACTAATTATAATGATTTATTTGAAATTTAATTTCTATTTTCTAGCCATGTTCAGGTTATCAAGAGACATACTTTTTTGTCTCTTAAATTTCTTTTTTTAGTTTTTCTTTTTCAGAACTGAGGATTGAACTCAGGCCCTTGCACTTGCCAGGCAAACACTTATTCTACTGAGCCATCTCCTCAGCCCCCTTAAATTTCTTTTTTTATTTAATTTTATTGAGAAACAAATAGCAATGAGACAGTTTCAAAACTGATTAGTAGAACAGTTTCAATAATTAATACATTGTGTATTGTTGTTTTATTGGTTATTCATTGTACAAGATGCAGACATGATATCTTGCCCACAAACACTATTAGTACAATTCTTTCTTCTCATTGACTTAAGAGAAAACAGCTGTATATCTATCCTATTTTGTATATACAGATACAAAATGGTCCTTCATTTGTATTTCTTTTTTCTGTCTGTTTGTTTAGTTTTGTCAGGGCTATTCCATTGCCATTTAAATATTGTTAGGTACTTGAATTCAGAAAAATAATCTTAACCATCCAGCAGAAAAGCATAAAAATGAGGTATAAGGGGCCGGGGAGATGACTCAGTGAATAAGCGCTTCCCTAGCAAGCGCAAGGGCCTGAGTTCAATTCCCAGTTCTGCCAAAAAAAATAAATAAATACTTATTTTTTAAAAATGAGGTATAAAATGTAAAGCCACATTAATATGCTGAGCTGTAAAAGGTTCAAGTCAACATCTTCTGACATTGCCAGTCCTATAGATAACCCATTACTATTATGGACTACTGGAAAGAGACATTTTTTTAAACCTAAAATTCTTAATATTTTTCTTTTGCTTCATTTTAAGTTAATCTAAAATATGTGAATAATCATTGGTGATCACAAGTAAATATTGTATATTTGTTTTCTATTTTACTAATGCCTACATATGATCTTTTAGTTATTTTGTCTTTTGTAGTGACTGATATCACTTTTCAACAGTGTTCACATCTATCTATCTATCTATCTATCTATCTATCTATCTATCTATCTATCTATCTATCTATATTTCTGTATGTATTTTAGTATCCTTATCTGGAATAAGAAACTTTCATACATTCTAAACTTTTAAGACTCCATAGTGAATACATGCTCAATTTCATTAGTTTTAAAGTATGTTGGGACCATAATATCATTTAATCTTTCTAATTCTTTATATTATGAAATGTGTTTATTATAAAGGGCCGGCCAAATAGCTCAGTGGATTAAAGCACCTGCTTAGGCAAATGCAGCGGCCAGGGTTCAATCCCCTGTGTGCTGTGCCAGCCCTGCCCTCAAGGGACACCGAGACAGTGACTGAGACTGGGCTGCGCCTGTAATCCCAGCTCTTGGGAGGCTGAACAAGATGGATCATTATGAGTCCGATCCACACTGTGAGACCACCTTATTTTGAGTATCAATTCATTCATTTCTTTAGTTATTCTTCTGTTGGAATTTTACTTCTAACGGGGCTTGAACTCAGGCCCTTGCGCTTGCCAGGGCAGTGCTTATTCCACTGAGCCATCTCCCTTTCCCCTTTACATCTAACTTTTATCAGACACATGAAATCTAGTTTATTATGGGTTTGTTTTTTTAGACTTGAAACTTCAACGTCACAGTTATTGCTTTTTGTTTCTATAAATGCTTTGAGCTCTATTTCCACATCCTAAGTTCAATGTTGTAACTTTTTATTACAAGATGTGTTATTATTGCCAACTTAGCATTGTTATTCAGTACACACATAAACCCAAAAGATTCTTACAAGAAGAGATGAGCAGAGAACGTAATCTTTCTTTTTCCTTTCCTTTTATTCCTTCATTTATGTATCTGGTACAGGGTCTCACTATACAGCTCAGACTCGTAGTGATCTTCCTGCTTCCAGCCTCCCCAGAGCTGGTATTACAAGCATGTCTTCCAGTCAGGGAGACCTGGGGTGGGGCTGGCTGGTGTGTCATTCTGGAGGAGGGATCAAAAGCTGGTCCTTGCTCTTACTAAAGCAAGCACTTAGTTCTCAGAGCTATCTCTCAAGCTCTGACATAGTCTTTCTTCTCAGTGAAGTAAATAGAAAAATATTAGGAGAGTTGAAACAAATCAGCACATACACGAAAAGCTTGGTTTGCTAGCATAATTCATTCTAGAACCATGCTTATAAACCAAAGCACTTCTGTATCAAAGTACATGCACCCCAAAGCACAAAGGAATACACCATGGCAATTCATCCCACAACTGCAAATTCTTTATACAGAAATGGTTACAGTGCTAGAATATACTAAAAATAAACATAATATAAATTCTGAAGAAAAATAAACAGATTAGCCTATATTTATCTTTGAAAACCTTCCTGACTGGTGTGAGAAAAACAAGAGAAAGATGTCATTGTGCAGGGTGACTCACTATCACTGCTAGTCATGAGCTCAATGGAATCCTTTTCTGCTCATGTCACTGAACAAGGGTCCTACCCAGTGACACTTGCTTTGGTCTCCTTCCTAAGGATTTTGTAGAAGCACAATGCTGCATTGTCATGAAGCCAATTCAGTACTTAACTGCTATCGCCTTGTTGGAGTTCTGATTTCTACAAAACTTTTGCCCTGTGTCCCATACTTTATGCATGTTCCTAAGTCCATTTGAAAATATTAGCAATTGCAAGATGTAGCTTCTTTGTTAATTTAAACATTATTAAAAATATTTGTTCATCTTGTGGAACACTCAGAAAGCAAGGTACTTAGATTTCAAGGTTTGGTTGTATGTTGAAATGTTCTTCAAGAAATGGAACATTTAACTTTGGGGAAATATTTGTACTTCTAACAACTTGTTTATGCCTCTTCTATTTCTCTATCTCTCTTTCTCCTCCATCCCTCGGTAGACACACACACACACACACACACACACACACACACACACACACGGGTTTCTCATAGAAGAGAAACATAGGATATTTGAGCTTGAACATTGGATTTACTTCACTTAATATCACATTATCAAATTGCATCAATTTCCCTATGAAAACAATTAAATGGATTTATTTTTGGCCTATGCTTGGTGCAAGTTTCCCCATACCTCTTAATGCAAACTTTGTGTGTTCTTATGATTGTTCTGCCCCGATGTGTTCTTCTGTTGTCCTGCCCCATAAGGACAGGACAAAAGCTTGTTATTAGTTTCATTTTATTATTTATTTGCTTGGCGAAGTGCACAGATATTTAACAGAGTGCATTTATTCTATAATTTAAAAGTGCTATCTTAGGGCTGGGGATATGGCTCAGTGGAGTAAGTGCTTGCTTAGCAAGAGCAATGGCCTGAGTTCCATCACTAGTTCTTCCAAAAAAAATAAGTGGTATCTTAGGGCCAGGAAGGTAGCTCACCAGTAAAAGCACCTGCCTGGTAAGCGCAAGGCCTCTACTTCAATTGCTTTTATTGCAAAAGAAAAAAAAAGAAAGGTTTTTTTATGTTCAATAAGTGATTACTTCAGAGATTATAATATTGGCCAAATCTCTTTACCTTTTCTTTGTAGTTCTAGAGCATTCTAGGCAAACTTGGGGATTCTTTTAGGGGAACTGAAAAAAATAAAATTATTCTTGTACAATCTAATTTTTTAAAGTAATTGTGTCATAGCCATAGAAATAATTTCTAGCTCTAAAAGCAAATGAATCATGATAGAGAAGAAAATGAATGCAGACACCATCTTCCTTTGTTTTCGTTTTTCTTTTTTGTTTTGTTGGGAAGTGAATTAACAATCTAATTGTTGCTCTACAGGCATGATTTTTGATTCAGTCTTTGTGTTCTTTGATTTTTTGCAGATTCACATAGGTTTTTCAGACAATTCTTACCCATTCACTGTCTGTTTAACTACATCTTCTATATTATTCCTTCCACTCAGGACTCAAAACGGATATTTTCCCAATACTGAAGATCATTCTCACAGTCCCTACTTCAAACTACATAGACAGCCACCAAACTGTTTTAAGAATTACTCTGAGACAGAATCTTTCTAAGTGGATAAAGTACCCCAGAGTGGCCTCCAACCTGTGATGCTTTGGCCTCAGCCTTCCTAACTTGTCTTTCTAGTCATTGTTCTAGAAATTTATACTGTTATCCTTTAACTAATTGATTTTTCTTTCATGTTTCCTAATTTCTGAATACCATGTACAGAATAGATACATGTGTGTGTGTGCATATATATATATATATAGTCTTAATTTATTTTCCTAAAAAGTTTCCTGGAACGTAAAAAAACAAATATAAAAAATGTATTTTAAATGTGCCTGCCCCGCCCCCTGGGCCCTCTGAGACAGCAGCTGAGACTGGGCATGCTGGTGCACGCCTATAAGCCTGGCTCTTGGGAGGCTGTAAACAGGTGGATCACTGCAAGACAGATCAAGCAGTGAGACCCTGAGCGCCCTTATGTAAAATTCACATGTACAGTGTCTCATATGTCCCCTGAAGAAGCTTTCTGCCTCTATCCCAACCTCTTGCATACAGCAACCATACTTACATTCTGTATCTAATTGAGAAAGTCCTTATAAAAGTATAAATATATAAATATAAATACATATATATTTTTACATTCCAGGAAACTGTTTAGGAAATCAGATTGAGACCCGGGATATTAGAGGACTTCCTTGTACAGCCCTTACAGGAGCTGAGAAAGTTGTAGTGGGGGATCATCAGCCTAGTTCAGCACTGGCATTTCCTGGGCACTTGAGCTACTTGAGATCGGGTCTCAACTTTGCGAAGGCTTGATGGTTCTTTCCTCAGCGCGGTTGTTGGGGTACTAGCACAGAGGATCTTAGAGTACTAGGCCTTCAAACTTGGAGGGCTTTGGGATTTACCACACTGACCTCAGTCTTTGTGTGGTGCTAGTGTATAGAAAGTGCTTGTGTTATAAAGGTTGGCCCAGTGTTTGGATGCAAGGTAAGAGTGTGTTGGCCGTGTGTCATGACACACAGCAGGTCCTGCAAGCCCAGTATGAGCAGAGGCAGCCGCAGTGTGATTCCACATGACTGCTCAGCCTGGGAAACTTAGTAGTTTAGTGACTCCACTTCAAATTAAAACAGAGCGAAACAAAGCAAGACATGTGCTAGTGCTTGTGTGTGTGTGTAGTTTGGAGCGGTCCTGGGGATGTAGCTCAGTGTAGTTCAATTTTGAGCATAAGAAAATCAAACGGAATATTAATCTTTGTTAGTTTTGTGTGGTGATGGATTTTCCTGGTTATTCTTTATTCCTTTATAAAATATTTATCCTTTAAAGCACATTATGTTCTAGTTGGTGGTTTGTATAAATTCCTCAGCATACAAGTAATAGAATTAAAAACTAATCATATCTTTCTTTAATTATGATTCAAGATTTCAACATATTCATGTTTAAGTCATTTTTCAAATGAAATGGTAAACTAGAAATTTCACTCTTAAAATTTTCATGCACTATGATACTTGGACATACAAGCAGCAAAAGACAATTGTAGTTGGTTCTTATATACAATATTATTATTATTTATCACTCAAGTCCCTATGAACAGCTCCATTAAAGCTCAAATTTCAAATCATATATCAACACCTGCAGATATCAGAGAATACACAATATAATTTAAAATCAAGGTACTTTGGCTAAAATTCCAATACATACTTGTATTGTTTGATTCATTTGTTAAATCACTTGCCTAAAATTGTTAAATCAATGATTATTTCTTGGATATTTATTTTAATACAAAATGTAATGAAATGATAAACAGCCCAATTATTTTACAGAGTAAATATACTGGCAAGAAGATAGAATCTGTGAATGAATAAAAATCTGTTTCAAATCCTTGCATTATTATTAGTCAATTGCAACACAATAATGGTGCATACAACATAACCCTGAAAGGGGATGCATTTATTTTCTCAGCAGGTGAAATGATTGCTCGGTGGCTATATTCAAATGGTAGATTTGAGTCTGGTCTGATCCATGTTATTCTACCTTTGGTTTGTACTTTTTATAGTAATGACAGAAACACAAGTCACTAAGTCCACCCAGACTTTTGTCGTGTGCTTTCACACACCACTGGCCGTACCAAATGTCATAGCAGAAGCATGAAAGCCTACAAAGAAAAAGGAAGTTTCACAGTGATAGAGCTGTGTAAAGTTATACCACATGGAAGGCTTTTGCCCACGTGTGGTTGCAGTGACATAGAAATTAAATGGAATGTAAATACTTTGCCAGGAATATCATACTTATTTAATAAGTATTTATGTATATTTGAACCCATAACACTGAAACTACAGAAAGGGTTGCTGTCATTCCCATTTGATATATAAAAATGTTAACATGTTTTATACTCCTCTAGTCTTAGGGATTCAAAAGAGGAAGTTTCTTATCCTACTGTATTAGGGGAGGAAAGATGTGGGGCCTTGTTCCAGTACTGTGACAAGATCTAACTTTCACTCGTGCTCCCTTGCACTGAGAGCACATTTCTGTACACTAATATGATAGTGATTAAGAAAATAATTTTTTATTCTATTACAAATACGTATTTTATGAGAACTTGGTAAAATAGTCCTGTCCTGTTGAATTACATAAACCCTTGATGAATGCAAAGAGAAATATATTTTGAACTCTGAAAGTTTCAAACTTAATGAAAGTAAGATGTTCAGTGCTTGCATATGTTTATTTCATCTTGTAATGAGGTCATGATACACCATGATACGTAGGCTGTGTGCAAGGTGTGTGATGTAAGCTTTCTGACAGTTAATTATGCTGCATTTCCTCCCAGATTGTGTACATGGGCTGGTGTGAAGCCAGGGAGCAGGACCCGCTGCAGGACCGGCTGTACTCACCCACGTTTCTGGCCCTGAGGGGCTCGTGTCTTTACAAATTTTTGGCTCCTCCGGTGAGTGATTCTATCCAAACAGTGATTTTTGTAGTTTTTCCCTGACAGATGAGTATCAACAGAATAACACCAAGTATCATACTGTCAATATATATTTTATAATTGTGTAGAAAAATGAAAAGAGCCCAGCTGTTTCTGAAATATCTTCTTCAAGCATATGAGTTCTTTTAATCATCATTTACTTCATGTGTAACTCATGGAAATTTTACAATGCATTTCTGTCTAGACCATGATCCTGAAAAGGAATCAAATAATAATGCTGTCAGACATCCTGCGAAGTCTTTGCCAAGAATTTTAGAAACATTCCCGGGCTATTTCACTGTATTTGTTCATTGACTAAAAAAATTAAAAATAGATATATTAAGAAATGAATGAACATGACAGTTGATTTTAAAGACTTTTTAAACATAATGAATAAGGTTATTAATTTTGTACTCTCAACAAGACATTGTATAGCTCCTTTTGTTTTATTACATATAAGCCCTAGAAATGTTTTCAACTCACATTTAATTTATTCTTAACAAGTCATAAGCATACCTCAGAAGAACGGTATTTTCACCGTTAGTATTAAAAATGTCTCAATGAGTCAAACTCCTGTTGTGTTAAATGTTTAAATTACCAGGTCCTATTCTTGTCAAAACTCAGAACTGTGTCTGGGATGGGGCGATAGCTCAATGGTCTAAGCACCTACATGGCAAGCATAGGGATCCCAGTTTGATCCCTGGTACTACATTCTTTGCCAGCCCTGAAACAGGGCATGGTGGCCTAGTCCTGTAACCGCTGCACTGGGGAGGCTGAGACAGGTGAATCACTATGAGTCTGAACTGCATAGTGAGACCCTGTGTCATGTAAATAAATAAATGAAATAGTGTCTGTAAGCTCATTTATGACATCACAGTATGGTAATCTGTGTCATGTCCCTCTCTGTAAATCACATCAGTGATATATTTGACAATCTGCTCCATTCTATATTGTCATTGGCATTCATACTAAGTATATGTGGATACTTATGACATCTAGACTTTTGCTTTTGGAAACATAGACCTGACTAAACACTAGACTCAATAAACAGTAGTTAAACACAACCACTAAGTGCCCAGTTATTCTAGAGCAGAATTCTAACTTGACTTGCATGTTTCTTTCAACACAATTTTTAAAACAACAGAAAATAAAGAAAAAAGCTTTAATGTTTATACCCATTTTGCATATCTACTTTGAATAATCCGTTGACTGGACTAACATATCAAACATAAATACAGGACCAACCTCTCCACAGTTTTGAGTTCTTTCCAATGTTATAAGGTGTCTTGGGATGAGGGTGCCTCAAAGATCACATCTTTTTCAAAACTTGAGTGTAGCTTTGCCACATCATGTGTCTTCTCTAATGGATGGCAGGTAAAGATGAAGCTATTTATGCAGGATGTAAGTACCTAATATACATGTAGAGGAAACGAGTGTTATTTAAGTCATAAAAAATTTGAGGCAAATGGAAACTCTCACTGAAAAAATAGCAATAAAACCTGGAATAGGGGAAGTCAAAACAATATTCAGGGAACTTTGTCAGGATAATTTCATTAACTGAGAGAAAAAAGACACTGTATAAGACACTGTACAAGTTTTACTTATGTAGCATATCACACAAATGAAAACAGAGAAAGTAGGAACTATCTTCGTAACACAAATGACATATTATATTCTCATATTTTAAAGGTGACCACCTGGGACTGGACCCGAGCAGAGAAAACATTCTCAGTTTATGAGATTATGTGCAAGATTCTCAAGGTATGATCAAAAAGAGATTTTAAAAATATCTAAAATGGCATTTCCTCAGCAAACTATAATTATGGGCAAATAGCTCCCTGATGAAAAAGAACACTAGAGATTTACAGAAAAGACAGTGTAAAGATAAAGATTAAAGTAAAAAAGAAACAAAATAGGGACCAGGGAGATAGCTCTGTAGAGTAAGCACTTTCCTGGCAAGCGCAAGGGCCTGAGTTCAATCCCTGGTTCTGAAAAGAAAAAGGAAGAAAGAAAGAAAGAAAGAAAGAAGAAAGAAAGAAAGAAGGAAGGAAGGAAGGAAGGAAGGAAGGAAGGAAGGAAGGAAGGAAGGAAGGAAGGAAGGAAGGAAGGAAGGAAGGAAGGAAGGAAAGGAAGGAAGGAAAGGAAGGAAGGAAAAATATAGAAAAATGTGCACACATTCTGCTAGAAGATTAAGTAACTAACAAGCATTTGCTAAAATTCCTCAGTCAGAGAGGAAACAGAAAGGATCCAGCCAGGAGGATCAAGGAGGAAGTACAAAAAATAATAAGAAAAGTCCAAATTTAAGAATCCATTTTTTCCAGTTTAATTTTCCTAAATAAAATATGATATAAAACATGTAAATAAAGCTTGAATTTAGAGGAAATACAGGGTAGATTGATGATTAGACAGACACACAGACTGACAGATAAAAATAAGTATAAAAAAGATATATTTGTTTCTTTTTGTTTTGGGATGTGGCTGTATCTCTGGGTTTATGAAAGGGTATTCAGTTATCAAAGATCCATTATATTGCTGTGTGGCATGTAGAACTATTACAATAAAAATCACCAAGAATTCTATAAAATTCCAAATGATGTCCAAAGACTTTCCAAATAGTTAAAATGAGAATAAAGACTATGCAGAATTTAGTTTTAAAATAAACTTTATTGTGTATATTTAGGTATATGACACAATGTTATGGTGAACATATAGTGAAAGGTGTACTCTGAAGCAATAGACTAACACATCATTAACTTTGGATAGTTTGCAATTTATTTTTGTTTTTGGGTTAGGAGCAGCTCAAATTTATTAATTTAGCAAGAATTCCATATACAGTACAATTTTATTACCTGGTGTCCTTATGTTATACATTAAATATACTTATTGTTCCTCCTTCACATTTGTTACTTTTATCCCTGTGACTTACATCTTCTTATTTTCCCTTCTACCCACTCCTATAAACCAGTTTTTTTTTATGTACTTCTGTATATTTATATTGTTTGAGATATTTTCCATTCTACATGTAAGGGAGAGTAGGTAACAGTCTTGTGCTAGTGTCTGCATTATTCCACTTATGAGCATAATAACAGAGGACTAACAAAGTGCCCTCTGGACTTGTCCACTCTGTGCCTCGTGGCAAGCCCTCTGTCGTGAGGCCCAAATCATACACTGTAATATATGTGTGACACAGTCCCTATGTCTGTTTTCTGTCAATAGATAATTAGAATGCTTCTGTGTGTTGGCTGTTGTGAAGGATGCGGCAACATACATGAATATGCAGATGTCTTTCCTAGAGTGTGACTGTATTCTCATTAGGTATATGTCCAGAATATGGTTACCTGGGCCCGAGGATAAGATCTGTTTCTGTTTTGTTTTTTCCTTTCTCTTTCCCTCTCTCTCTTTCTTCTTTCTGTCTCTCTCTTTAGGACAGGGTCTCACTGAGTAGATCAGATTCGTAGTGATTTTCCTGTTTACAGCCTCCAAAGTGCTGGGATTACAGGAGCACATCACAGTTCCCTGTCTCGATCACCTTCTCAGTGCACCCCAGGTATGGGGCCAGCAATGTGGGCTGGGATCAGACTCCAGACCCCTGTGTCTGCCTAAGCAGGTACTTTAATCTTCTGAGGTATTTGGCCAGTCCTTTGTTTTTAGGTTCTTTAGAAACATTCATAGTATTTTAAACAGCACCTATACCCGTCTGAGTGGCTACTGACTACGTGCAGGGGTCCTTGGTGGTGCACACCTCCTTAACATTTTGCCTTCCATGTTGTCAATAATGGCCATCCTAACAGGAGTGAGATGGAGTCCTATCCTGATTTGTCCTTGAACTTCTCTTAGAGAGTTTTTTAATCATTATTTTGTGTACCTATGGGCCCTAGTTAAGTTGTTCTTGGAAAAATGTCTATTTTGATCTTTTCTCTATTTTTCCATTTATATTTGTAATGAAGACATACTATTGATTCATCTTAATGAAGTATTTTGCAGCAACTCAGTACATGTACAAAATGTGTAATGACCAAATTAAGGGGAGAGGCTTTTCCATCCCCTCAAGCATTAATCATTTTATGTCGGGAATTTTCTCATCATTTTGAAATATATCATAGCTTGTGTCAACCAAGTATCAGTGTACAGGGCCTTGGGCAGAACTCAGCCTTACCCCTCTGTGTGCTGTGAGACGCCTGGGTGAGCCCTCTGCACCCCTCTTTCCCTGTGCTGCTGACTCAGTGTCAGACAGCAGGATTCCCTCCTATTCTTCAGTAAGGGTAACATTTTAGTCTCTACCAATGTAGGAAAACAGGTATCATTTTTCTTTTTGTATCTGGCTTAATTCACTTAACATGATAATCTCCAATTTCATCCATTTTGCCCATTTTTAATTTGATTGTATTCTGTTTGTGCTGAATGACTTTACTTTTTTTGTACTTATAAGATATATGATGCACAAATGTTTGGGCCCAATCCACAAGCTGCCTTTGTATTTTCTTCCTAGTTTCATTTGTTATGCAGACATATTGTAATTTTATTCAGTCCTGAGTATTATTTTGCCTTTGTGGTTCAAGCTTTTGCAATAATACCAGAAAATAAATACCATACAGAAAAGTATTCTTTTGTCCATATTCTCTTTTAGGAGTTTTGGATTTTCTTTCTTTACATTCAATTCCTTAATATATTTTTATTGATCTATTGGTGTAGTGTCACACCAGCTTTCCTCTTTCGTGTGTAGAAATCCTGGCTTTCCTGTGGCATTTACTGAAGAGATCAGAGAGCATCCTTTCCTCACTGTGTCTTTTTGTTGCCCTTGTCAGAAGCCCAATGACTGTGTGTAATTTCTGGGCTCTCCACTGTTTTGTTTTGTGCTCATGTTCTCCTGCTAGTACATACTGTTTTGATAATAATATCTTTGTTTTATCATCTTCAAATAGGGAGTGTGGGGAGTGTAATATAAAACTTCTAACCTCATTTTTTCCCCACTCATAATTATACTCCTTGGGGGTGTTTTCTGCCTCATCCTGCATCTTAAGATTATACTTCCTATATCATGAAGAATGCCAGTAGAATTTCATAAGGACTGAATTATGTCTATTTGTTGCCTCATAATATAAGTATTTTTGTAAGATTAAATTTTATGATAAGTAAGTATATTTTCTCACTTAAATTCTTTAATCATATTTTACAGCTTTTAGTGTAAAGACCTTTCACATCCTTAACAAACCTGATTCCCAAATATTTCAATTATTTGTTGATGCTAACATAAATTGGTTTGCTCTTCATTTATTTTTCAGATAGGTTGATATATAGGTATAAAAATACTACTGATTTATGTTTACTTTGTATCCTGTCACATTAATAACTTAATTTATTGACCCTAGTAGGGTTTTCTTTTAGAATATTTGATTTTTTTTCCTACATGGATTATATCAGCTGACAGAAGGATAATTTGATTTCTTTTCTGATTTTACTATTTTTTTTTCTTATCTGACTTTCTTAACAGTGTTTGCAATACAATGCAGAAGTGGCAAAATGGGCATCCTTGCTTTATATCAGATTTTATTTGAAAAGCTTTCAGTGTTCCTCCATACCTATCATCTTTGAAAATTTTTATAAGCAGCTTTCATCATGTTGAAGAACATTCTGTAAATGAAATTGAGAATTTTTATCAGAAATGGAAGCTACGTGTTCTCAAATGCTTTTGTAGCATCAACTGATTTTGTGTTGTTTCTCATCTTTCATTCTGTTGATGTGAAGTACCCCAGTGTTTACTATATATTCAGTCAACTTTGCATGCCTGGGATAAAGTCCACTTGGTCATTACTTCTTTGGGATGTATATTGCTATATTTTACTTGATGCATTATTATGTTTGATTTGCTAATATTTATTAAGATGTTTTGCATCAATTTTCTTCAGCTATGTAGACTACATTTTACAGTCTACTTTGTAATTGTTTTTTGCTCAAGTATTAGGTGTTTCTGTCCATAAATATGTTTGGAAGTATTCATTTTATCCTTATTTTTTGAAGGAGTATTTCTGATAATTTTATTTGTTTGTTTTTAGACTATTTGGTGTATTTATCCATGAAACCATCTGGTTATGAGCTATTCTTTTTGGGAAGACTTTGTTAGTATTTTTGCAAAACCTTTATTATTTCTCTGGTTACACTTTGTTCAATCTTGTTACATTGTACATTTTTAAAGAAATGTATTCATTTCCTTTAGGTTATCCAATTTGTTGGCATGATAGTTGAAAATAGTTTAATATAATCCTTTATATTTTTGATGAGTCTGTTACAATTTATTCTCTTTTTTTTCTGTGATTTGAATACTTTTTAATAGTTAAACTACCTAAGAGTTTGTTGGTTTTATTAAATTTTCAAAAGCTCAATTTTTTTTGTTCAAATTGTTGTTATATCTTTCTTTTTACTAATGTTATATTTATTTTTCCTTGTTTTCCAAGTTCCTTGAAACAAAGTGATAGACTTTCTCTGGGAAGTCCTGCTTTGTAGATGTAGGTATTTATTCTTATAGACTGCTGCCTTATAAACACTGTTGCTCTCTGTCTCTCTTAGGTTTGATGTTGTGTTGTCTTTTTCTGTTTAAAATCAGTTTTCAATTTTTCTTCTTTGATGAATTCATTAGCTGTTCAAGCAAGTATTGTTTAATTTCCAAATATTAATGAATTTTACAAGATGTCTCCTGCTACATTGCTATCTAATTTTATACGATTGCTGTTTAAATACAATCAGACATGATTTGAATCTTCTAAAACTAGTTGCAGCTTTTTTGAAGCTAACATGATTCACCTTGGGAAATTGCCTTGAGATGTAAAAACCAAATTGTGGCATACTGCTATAGTGTGGAGGGGTCCACATATGTCCCGTCCAGTGGGTCAGTCAACACAGGTCACCTAGGGGAGGAGTGGGGACTGAAGGAGACAAAGAAGAGGTGCACGAGAAATGGAGACAAGACAGGATTCTGATCAAGTCTCGTTTATTCAAGGAAGCGATACAGCTTATATAGCAGAGGGAGAGGAAGTCAACGTCACTAATGACATGGGTATACTAGGGTAATACAGGCTAAAAATACTCAGGTGGTCAACTAAAGGAGTTCGTGGCAGAAAGTCATGACGCAGCAATCCTGCAGGAAGTGTAACTTACATCCATAAAAGGAATAGAAATGAAAGCTTCCGGGCTATGGTGCCCCCCACAGGTCCTCCTTTTTTATTTTATTTCTTTATGCAAGGCTTACTTAGCCAGCCCTTGAGGGGGCAGCGGCTGTCTTAGATTGAGGAGTCCTCTGCACTGGTCCAGCTCAAGTTTTGCCCATCATAGGATAGTAGGACAGCAAGGGTCCTCTTGCTGTCTTAGGCAGCAAGCAATGTCTCGTGCATGCTCCTTATTACCCATCTTTGGCTGGCCTGACCATCTCACCAAGGGTGGGAGAGCTAGGGATGGCCACCTCCGTCTCATCATAGACAGGGTGAACTTCATCACAGCTATCCCAATTGGCCATCTTAAGCCTACGATAATGGACCTGAATGAGTTTCATTAGGGCAGAATCTATCTGTTCTCGAACGAAGGTCATTGGTCTATTGAAAATGCAGGGGCCAATGGTGACTAGGAGCAAAAGCATGCAAAGGGGTCCTAAAACTGGAAGAAGGTATGGTAGAAGCCCATTCCAGGCTCCTAAAAATGGACTGTCAATTAGCTCTTGTCTTCTCCTAATGAGATCCTCCTGCAACCTTGCAATTCTGTCCTGGACAATACCAGACTTATTAGTATAAAAGCAACATTTCTCTTGAAGCATGAGGCAAATCCCTCCTTTGTTGGTGGTAAGGAGATCCAATCCTCGCCTATTTTGGAGGACCACCTCTGCCAATGAATCAATTTGTTCTTGCACATCCTGGATGGAACAAGACAAGGACTGAATATCGTCAATAAGCCGCTGAGACAATTTGGCATTGGAGTGTAGTGCCACTCCCATCCTTGCCCCACCCATACCTATGGCTCCAGACAGGCCCATACCCACTAGAAGAGGGATCATTTGCACTGCTCTTTTGGAGCGGCCTAGGGCATATTCAAAACTAGGGATTGGCACAGATTGGTCTCCAGGGATAATGTCAATGTCAGGGAGCAGGGAGGCAACTGCACAGAGGCCAGTCCAGTTCAACGGGAGAAAGATATAAGCCAAATTACCTCCACATACGAACACCTGGCCAGGAAGAGGACACATAAGGGAGGATGTGTTAAAAAGATTGACACAGCTGCCAAAGGCAACAAAGCCAAGATCTATAAAATCATTACCTCCAAGGCCAAGGCTCTGCACACATGTAAAATTGTGCAGGTTGGATCTAAAATGTTATGAAATAGAGCAGTTTCTGAGAACCACAGAGGGGGCATCAGTCTGCGTGGAGGGGATCACTAAAGGCAAGGGTGTGCCAAGTGCCAGACAGCCAACAGTCACTTGCCAAGTGAGGGTTGGAGACCTTTAGCGCATGATGAGTGACTCCAAGAATGTCTAGGGTTTGAGCGTCCAAATCAACTCCATGTGGCTTGGGAAGTGCCAAGGGGTGATAATGAATCTTAGGAAACAGTTGGGCCACCAATTCCCATAATCTTTGTTCTACATCTTGTTCCCTGAGACTGTCTTGAGGGCCCCACCATTCGATACATGAATAGGGGCATGTCGGGACCAGCAAACAGGCTATCCAGGAGTAACCACACATGAAACCTGAGAGAATTTAGGATTACCTACAACAGTGGGACTATTAGACCAGACCCTTCCCAGGGTAGCTCGTTTGGACTTAAGCAGTGTGGACACATAATATATTGCAGAGTTTGATCCCATACATTCTTGAAAGGTAGCATAGCAAGAAGAGTGCATTTCTGTTTGGTAACTTATGCATTCCTTAGGGCATTGTCCCTTTTTGCCATTCCCAATGGAAGTAAGTTTAAGTTTAATTGTACATTTCCAACTTGTTATAGTGGTTCCAGTGTTACTCTGTTGAATATAGACCCGTGCCATTTTGTCCCCACAGTCAACTGGCTTGCCATTTACCACCATGCCATGAGTACCATAGCCCCCTTTACACTCACAAGAATTACAATACAACAATCGTTGTAGCTTCTCTGGGTTGGGATCTTCAAAACCGCACTTAATGATCCAAGGCAATGTTGTCAGGAATCCCAGAATCACTATCCCATTCATGATCTGAAAATAAGCACAAAAAGGTACTCTTAGGGCAAACAGGTGTCCCTGGAGGTGTCCAATGGATCATCCTCTACCGTTGGAACCTGATCAATTTGCCTGACCAGTCTTTCTGGCAGCCATCTGGCAAATTTCATTTCTTGAGAATATATGCAGACAGATCCATGGCCCCAAAAGAGGACCGGGTCCAGACCATGCCAAGAATTAGTCAAGGGGTCCCTCCACAAGACTGTGGCAAAGTGTGTTTGTTCTCTGCATGCCAAAAATGAGCAGCAGCTGATCGCCCCTCAGCATCCACAGTTAAAAAATTTAAAATAAAGAGAGAGTGTGCCAAGATGTTTCTAGGTGATCCCTTCATTGGATACCAGTCTCCCCATTTTTTCTATTGTTAATTTTAAAGTATGATTAGCTCGTTCCACAATGCCTTGGCCTTGAGGGTTGTAGGGAATACCTGTGATATGTATGATGTTAAGTTTTTTGCAGAACTGTGCAAAGGTGGAGCTAGTATAGCCTGGTCCGTTGTCTGTTTTAATTTGTTGAGGACAGCCCAACACAGTTAATGCCTGTAACATGTGAGCTATAACATGTTTGGTAGCTTCCCCGGTTTGGAGGGAGGCAAAAATAAATCCACTAAACGTATCAATAGTCACATGAATGAACCTAAGATTACCAAAATCAGCAAAATGAGTAACATCCATTTTCCAAAGAGCATTAGGGATCAATCCTCATGGATTAACTCCAAGGTGAGGAACAGGAAGATGAATTGCACATGAGGGACAGTTTTTAACTATTAACCTGGCCTGTTCCTTGGTGAGCTTATGCATCAACCGTAGAGAGCGAGCATTTAGATGGTGGTGCTGATGCGTCCTTTTTGCTGCCTCGATTTTGTCATCCTCTGAGCCCTGTGTGTGGAGGGAACATACTAAAGCAGAAGGTCTAGTTGCAGCATCAACTAACTTATTTCCCAAAAAGAGCGGTCCAGGAAGATCAGAATGAGCTTGCAAATGTCCAATGTAAAAAGGGTGAGTCCTTTCACGAATCATGTTTTGAATCAAAGTGAACAAATGTCCAGCTCTGGAAGTTTGCTTTATGTGACCCACAGTCTCAAGCAGGGGAAGTGAGTGAGTGATATAAGCACTATCTGTATAGATATTAAGCGGGCGGTCTGGGAATGTACGGAGAATCACTCCAATGGCTACCAATTCAGTTATTTGAGCAGATGGGCTGTCTGTATGGATGGTAATGGTCTGATCTTGAAACACATATGCTGCTATTCCTGACGAAGAACCGTCAGTGAAAACCGTTAAAGCATCCTTCAAGGGACTGAAAGAGGTGTTTTTAGGGAAAACAAAATCGTGATGGTTTGCAAAGTCAACAAGTTTATCTAGTGGGTAATGATTATCAACATTTCCAGCAAAGAAGGCTAAGGCAATCGGCCAACATTGGGTAGTCTGCATAAACCAGTCAATCTCTTCCTTGGAAAAAGGCTGGATAATGGAGTTGGGCTCTTTACCGAAATATCTGCCCTGTTTTCTACCCATTAAGATAAGGCTGGAAACGGATTGATAATAGGGTTCAAGGACTCTTTTTGGTGTAGTTGGTAAATGTATCCACATTAAGGGAGCAGTTTGCCAAAATACAGTGGTGGGAAAGAGTTTTGTTCTAAAAATGAGGAATTGTAGTGGTTGTTGATAAGTCATGAAAGTAATTGTTTGTTCTTGAAGGGCGCCTTTCAGCCATCTTGGGAGAGCTCACGGAGAGAGGTTGGATCAGGGTCTCCTAACAGAGTGTCAAAAAGGGGTCTCAAATCTCCTTTAGGAAGTTTCGGTAGGGTATGAGCCAGTTAATATCTCCTAGAAGTTTTTGAAAATCATGTAAAGAGGTTAACTTATCCAATCGCAATTGTAATTTCTGCAAGAAAACGTGGAGTCCTCTCATCTCAAAATCTAAATAAGTATAAGGATCAGTAAGTTGTACTTTATTTGGGGCAATTTGCAGCCCTCTTTGACTCAACGCTGCCTGCATCTCTTTGTAACATTGAAGAGTTGGTAAACGTTCTTCACCTGCTACCAGTATGTTGTCCATGTAATGGACGATGTACATGTTTTCCATTTATCTCGTACTCCCTGTATGGTTGAAGCTACAAAGGGCTGACACAAAGTAGGGCTGTTTGGCATCCCTTGAGGCAAAACACACCATTGATATCTCTGCATTGGAGCCCTAAAATTAATTGCAGGCAGGCTGAAGGCAAAGCGTTTCTGATCTTCAGGGTGAAGGGGGATATTAAAAAAGCAATCCTTTAAATCAATAATCACTTTAAAATAATTAAGTGGTATAGCCACAGGCGAGGGGAGGCCTGGTTGTAAGGCACCCATTACCACCATGGTCTTATTCACCACCCTCAGGTCTTGTAAAAGGCGCCACCTGCTGGTCCTCTTTTTTATTACAAAAATAGGAGTGCTCCATGGGGAATTACTGGGGACAACATGAGCAGCAGCAAGCTGTTCCTGCACCAGCTGTCACGCGACCATCTTTTTTTTTAGTGGTAAGGGGCCATTGATCGACCCACACAGGATCATCCGAGAGCCAGGTGATCTTGTCTGCGCGAGCCGCTAGAGGGTCAACAGCCCCTACTAAAATGATCCCAAACCTGCCCTGTCATTCTTTGGGGTAATTTGTATTGGTACAGTAATTTCCGAATTAGTCCTTCCTAATCCTTGACCTGGCAGATATCCTTTGTTCAACATTTGTGCAGTGACAACAGAGTTGGGACTACCTATAATCATCCCTACCTGAGAGAGGAGGTCTCGGCCCCAAAGATTAAAAGGCAATCCAGGTATAACATAGGGCTGTATGGTGCCTTGATTGCTTTCCTGATCTGTCCATGTTAGAATTTTTGCACTTCTTTTAGGGTTGGAACTTTGGCCTATCCCCTGAACGTGGCTTAAGGTGTCATTTAAAGGCCATGCTTCTGGCCAGTCCTCTGCCCTAATTATAGTGATATCGACACCAGTATCCATCAGGCCAGAAAACTGCTTACTGTCCAGGGAGAAAGTCATCAAAGGTTTCTGTGGTGAAATCGCCTGAGCCCAAAAGATATTTGAGGACCCAAATCCCTGAGCTCCTCTTTTCTGTTCCATAACAGGATTATCTGTGTTAGTTAGTGGTAGTGTAGCAGTTGAGCGACTCTCTGGCCTGCAGAAATACTGGTGACCCCCTTTGGGGAGGTGGCCAAAAATCTTAATTTCACCTGTATAATCATTATCAATTACTCCAGGAATTATTTTAAGGCCTTGAAGTGCCACACTACCATGTCCAATCAAAAGCCCGAAGGTACCTGTAGGTAAAGGGCCAAAAATACCTGTCGAGAGGGCCTGAATTCCATGCTCAGGAGTTAGTATTGTCCAATCCTGCACTCCCTCGGTGGCCCTAATGAGGGCTGAAATGGATTGTTGGATGGGACGAAACCGATTGCCCCAGGATTGCGTCCGGGTGCAGGGGCCTGGGGCTGGCCCCTCTTCCCGTTTTCCTGATTCTGAGGAAGGACATTGCCATCTTTGTCTCTTTTTGACCTACATTCCCTTGCCCAATGGTTGCCTCGCTTGCAACCTGGCTATTTGGGGCCGCCTTTTTGTGGCTCTTTTCCTCCACAGTTCTTTGCTACGTGACCAATTCCTCCACAATTGAAACACTTAATTTTGCCCCTCTCCCTCTGGGAGAGAAGCTGTTTAATATCATAACCCTGCAGCGCCACGGCCATGGCCAGACCTGATGATAAGCGGGTCCTATGTCCCCACAAAGGTGAATATAGCCTGAAAGATCCGAGCCTTTCCTGTGGGGGCGTATGGCAGCCTGGTATGCCATATTTGCATTTTCAAAGGCCAATTATCTAATCAAGTCAGAATTAGATTCAACACTGCCAAATAATCTTTCAGCTGCCTGAAGCAGCTGATGTGTGAAGTCCGAGAAAGGCTCCTCGGGTCCCTGCTTGATACTAGTTAAAGAGGCACTAACCTCCCCACGGGAGGGTAGTTTTCTTCACACTCCAGAGGCAGCGACATGAATCTGAGCAAACAGCCCTGCATCATATTGGATTTGGGCTTCAGTGGTAGAAAAATCCCCTTATCCTGTTAACATATCATAGGTCCAGCTGTTTCCGGCTTGTGCATTACCTTTAGCTATGGCACGGCAACCATCGGAGTACTCTGTCTTCCAAAGCAAATAGTCACCACCTGATAAGGCAGCCTTAGCCAGCGTGTTCCAATCCTCGGTGTAAGCCATCCCCGGGTTGCCGATCCCAATATGGCAGGAATATAAGAGGCTGTTGTACCATACTGGGTAACAGCGGTTTTTAATTCTTTCAGTAATTTTAAATCAAGAGGGGTATGTGCCCTGATTGCCTGGGGTTGTTCTCCCTCACCTCCTGGCCTAAGTGCCTCAATTACGGGAAATGCCCAATGGGTGGCCATCTTGTCTTTGTTCTTATAACTGGGTTGAGAAGAAGGGGGAGGCATGGCGGGTGCCTCGTGGTTAGCCCTCCTATGGTGAAGTGCTGCAATTTTTTGAGTGAGATCAAAACACTGCTTTTCCAAGTGAAACTGTTTACGAAGGTCTCTCACTTTGTTTCCAGCCCCTTAAACATCTCAAAGGATTCCCCTTTTTCCTGTAGAGTCTGAGAAGGCAGAGCCAGCAGTGACAGTGGGCGAAATTTAGCAGCCTCATCATGTAGAGTCTGCCCATCTATAGTTTCCTCCTCAGGGCCATGATTATTAAGTGCCTGATTCTTAAGAGCAGACAGGTCTGGGTAAATAGAAGGAACCACTGCATGTGGAAGCAGTGGGGGAGGCAGGGGGGCCGCGAGTGTCCCCTCATCAATAGGAGGAGGGAGATCATTGGGAGGAGGAGGAAAATCAGGGTCCTCTAACTCCCCCTCATCCGCAGAGGAAAGAGAATCCAACTCCTCCCAAAAAGTGGCTGGAGTGTTATGTGCACACGATTGAATGATTTGCTCCCCCTCAGAAACTGCCTTTTTAACTAAAGGATTCTAGTGCCTTTGCTGGAGAATCTCATTAATGAGATTCCAGTAGGAAAAAGCCATCACAGGAACTTTCTGTGGTCTGAAGACCCTGTAATAATCCTGTAAGGCGTCTCACACCCTGTGCCATATTTTTGAGTCAGTCATTCCCTCTAAGGGGAACTAAGTAAGCACATAACTGTTTTACTGTAACCTTTACTCCTTGCGCCTTCAAGGCTTTACTGAGACTGTCAGCAAAAATCTCATGCTCAATGCCTGTCCCATTGTCAAAGGAAAAGGGAAAAAGGGGGTGCCGTCTGATTACCGAGGTCCAGACGTCACAGCAGGCAACCACGGCGCAGACCTCAATCACTTTCACTCAGCCGCCACTCAGAAGGGTCCTTCGCTGAGTCCTCTTTACCAGGGGCCCCATGTTGGGCACCACTTGTCCCATCCAGCGGGTCAGTCAAGGCAGGTCAACTAGGGGAGGAGAGGGGACTGAAGGAGACAAAGAACAGGTGCACGAGAAATGGAGACAAGACAGGATTCTGATCAAGTCTCGTTTATTCAAGGAAGCGATACAGCTTATATAGCAGAGGAAAAGGAAGTCAACATCACTAATGACGTGGGTATACTAGGGTAATGCTACAGGCTAAAAATACTCAGGTGGTCAACTAAAGGAGTTCGTGGCAGAAAGTCATGACGCAGCAATCCTGCAGGAAGCGTAACTTATATCCATAAAAGGAATAGAAATGAAGGCTTCCGGGCTATGGTGCCCCCCTCACACATACATCTACTAAGTCCATTTGAGCAAGGATGTAATCCAAGTCCACTATTTCCTTGTTAACTTCGTGCTTAATTGATCACATTTTGAAAGAGGCAGATTAAAAATTCCTATTATTGCTGTTTTATTTTTTGCCCATTGATATTTTATTCATGTATTTAAGAACTTCAGTTTTTGGTGTCCATGCAATTATAACTGTTGCGTCCTCTTGATGTAATAGCTCTGGATATTAAGTCAGGATGTTCTTAGTCCCATGTGACAGAATGTAACCTAAATTATATTTTATAAGAGATACCCATTGTTACATGTGCTGTAAGCCAGTAAGGAAACTCCTTCTTAGTGTGATTGTCTGTACTTGTCTTAATTCCCCTCCCTTCAAAACATGGCTTTGGTGTGCACACTGTTCTTGGCCAGTAGGTATATTTTTTTTCTTTGTCCTACATTTCCATTTAAATGCACTATCTCATTTTCCTAACCTGCAAAATTTTTGTTGAAAGATCTGCTTATATTATACTGGAGATTTTTAAATTGGTGACTTAAATTCTCTGTCTCTAAATTTTGACTGCCAGATATTAATGTATCTCAGAGTACCTCATTCTATTGAGTAAACTTGGAAATACTTAAGCTTCACTGATTTGGATGTTTGTATCTCCATAAAGGCATGGAATGTTTTCAGGAATTTTTTTAACCAAATAATCTTTCTATCCTTTTGTTTATCCCTTTATCTATAGCTACCATATTGTAACTATTTTGCACTTAATGGTATCTCAAAAGACCCGGCTTGGTTCCATCCTCTTTATTTCCCACCTCCTACAAGACATTTTAGAATATCTGTTTTCAAGTTTACATTTCTTCTTCTGCTTGATATAGTCTTCCACCAAAGCTCTCACTTTTATTTCCAATTTCATTGATTGAATTATTCAATTCCATAATATCTGCTTCATTATTTTCATACTGATCTTGCTTTGAGTTTCTAATTCAGTTCATTAATTCTTGATTTCATTGAAATTATGAGTTATGTGTAAATTTTTATAAATCTTACTGACTTTCCCTAAATTCATTTATATATATACATATATATATATATATATATATATATATATATATATATATATACACTTTGAGGCAGTTAATAAACTTTATTTCTTTATGGCCAGTCCTGACTGAATTACTGTGTTCCTGCAGTGAAATCATGGTTCTTTACTTTTCCATGTCTCTTTTGTCCTTGAATTTGGTCCCAAGTTTTATAGCATGGCTCTCATAGAACTTCTGGTTCAGGAGTCATACAGTGTGAAGTCATTTCAGAAAGGAAAAACGAGTAAGCAAATAAACAAAAACAAACTCTGAATACCACTCTGAATTTGTTATTTAACTAAGGCAGTGCTGGGAAAGCATAGAGTTATTGGTAAGCTACTCATGAGGGAAGTGAACATAATTCTTACAGTGCTGCTCAGAGAAGTCCCATGCACAGGTACTCAGACCTTCATGGATTCATAAACCCCTGTGCCTCTAGAACAGTTGAGCAGTTGGACTTCTTGACCCAGAAAAGAAGCGCTGCTCTGCCCTTCAGAGACTTTAGGCCTCTAGAATGCCACCACCATAAATCTAAACAGGGAAAACTGAAATCTTACACTCTTAGATCAGGTACAAGACAAGGATGCCCTCTATCACCCTTCTTATTCAATATAGTCTTGCAATCCTTAGCAACAGCCATTAGAAAAGAGGGAGAAATAAAGGGAATAAGAATAGGTAAAGAAGAAGTTAAATTATCACTATTTGCAGATGACATGATACTTTACTTGAAAGACCCCAAAAATTCCACCAAGAAACTACTAGAACTGATAGGGAAATTCAGTAGCATAGCAGGATACAAAATCAGTACTCAAAAGTTAATAGCATCCCTCTACCCAGATAACAAACACACTGAAAGGGACACTCTAGAAACAATACCTTTCACAATAGCACCGCAGACAATGAAATACCTTGGAATTCACTTAACCAAGGAAGTCAAAGATCTTTTCACAGAAAATTACAACACCCTAAGAAAAGAGATTACGGAGGATTTCAGAAAATGGAAATATATTCCATGCTCCTGGATGCAAAGAACCAATATCGTGAAGATGGCCATACTGCCAAAATTGCTGTACAGATTTAATGCAATCCCTATCAAACTGCCACCAACATACCTCCCCAACCTAGAGAAATCATTCCTAAAATTTATTTGGAACCACAAAATTCCTTGAATAGCAAAGGCAATCCTGGCAAACAAACACAAGGCAGGAGGCATCACAATTCCTGACTTGAAATTATGTTACAAAGCCACTGTGATAAAATCAACATGGTATTGGCAATGAAGTAGACTTGAGGATCAATAGCATTGATTAGAAAATGCAGAGGCCTCTACAGACACACTCAGCCACCTTATCTTTGACAAAGGTGTTACACAAGCTTGCTGGAAGAAAGATAGACTCTTTAACAAATAGTGTTGGAAAAACTGACTTTCTACATGCCAAAAACTAAAACTTGACCAAGCTCTATTACCATGCACTAAGCTAAAGTCAAAATAGAATAAAGATCTAAACATTAAAACAGAAACACTCAATCTCCTCGAAGAGAAAGTAGGAGGATTTCTTGGAGATATATGGGTAGGCAAAGAGTTCATGAACAAACATGTTTTCACATGGGAAACACTTGAAAGAATCAACAACTGTGGTGCATGCCTATAATCCCAGCACTCAGGAGGCTGAGGCAAGAGGATTGTTGTGAGTTCGAAACCAGCCTGAGCTACAAAATGAACTTAAGGCCAGCCTGAACTGCATAGTGAGACCCTATCTCAAAAAGACAAAAAAAAAAAAAAAAAAAAAAGAACAACTAGCATCAATTCTTCTTGAGGTGTTTCTGCATGTCAAAAGAAATTGTCCACAAAGTGAGAAGACAACCCACAAATTTTGAAAAAATCCTAACTTATAAGCAATCAGACAAAGGCCTGCTCTCTAGAATATATAAAGAACTAAGATAAATTATGGCCCTCAAATTTAAAGACCCAATCCAGAAATGGACATCTGAGACGAATACACATTTCTTAAAGGACAAAATTAAAGAAGCGAATAAATATATGAAAAAAATGCTCCACATAGCTAGCCATCCATGAAATGCAAATTAAAGCACTGTGGTACCATCTCACTCCAGAAAGAATGGCTTTCATATGGAAATCAACCAACAGCAAGCCAGCTATCCCCTACTGTGAATTTTCTCAGAGGAACTGAAAACATTATATCATAGTGATATATGTGTACATATGTTAATAGCAGCATAATTTGTGATAGCAAAATCTTGGAAACAACCAAGATGTCCATCACATAAGGAATGGTTGAAAAAGAGGTGGTATTTCTATATAATGGAGTATTACTCAGCTATAAAGAATGATAAACTTTAAGCAGTTATATTGAAGTGGATGCCACTTGAACATATTCTCATAAGTGAAATAAACAAGACACACATGTGCAAATACTGTATAATCTCCCTAGCATAAGGAATCAAGGGAAGAAATACAAATAGAAATGTACAACAACTAAAAATAATTTAGTCAAGTATTTAGGGCAAACTGAATGGCATATGCTGCAGGGTACTAATCAGCTTTCCTTCTGGATGGTTAACAACCTAAGTTCACAGGTCAAAATTGTAGAAATAGTAGAGCCACAAGGCCAGCCAACATTTTGGCCCTAGCCTTTCAAGGTGGGCGAAGACTCAGGACATAGGAGAGTCCTGTACTGAAACATCATAAAACTCAGGTGAACTCCAAATTTTCTGAACAAGATTATGGAGCCACAGAAGAAAGAGATTGAAGTTCTATAGTGTGCCTGGGGAGAGTCATATGGAGAGAAACCTTTCTCTCAGTCTCTCACAGAGAGCAAACTGGTCAAGCAAGGGCCGTGACTCATCCACATGGCTGACACTGACAAAGGACAGAATGAGGTACAAGGTTACAAGATAAGCCCTGAGAGTACTTCACTGACTTCATCAGATACAAAAGCTACATCTTTTGTTATATAGGTCTTGCTTTATCTCAGTTTTAACCATCCTGCAGAAAAGCATAAAAATGAGGTATATAATGTGGGGGGCCATAATAATACATTGAGCAGTAAATGGCTATAGTCAACAACTTCTTCAGAAAACTCACTATTATTGTGGACTGTTGGATTGTGTTTTATTGTGTCTCTGAGTTCAGGCATCTATAATGGTTTAATGACAATGGACTGCCCATCTTTGACAGGTCTAGACAAAAAAGGGCGATACAATAGAAGAACCATGATGTGTTTGTATAAAAAGTATAGTTAGGATAAATATTCAGTGCTTCTGTATAATTCTATGAGAGACAAGATTTGCACTGATAGTGTTTGGACAGGATATTATGTTGGCTTCTACTAGTATGGACAACCACTAGGAAGATAACAAGTTAGAAAGTATTAATTATTGAAACTGGCAATAATTCAGCTTAGAAAAATGAGATAAGTATGCAGCTACATTATCTTAATTTATTGATTAGAGGCATTGCCATAACAGTGTTTGTAAGTAGAATATCATGTATGCACTTTGTATGATAACAAACCATTATGAAAATAATTAATTATTGAATCAGTCCTATTAATTTGTTTTTTTCTTGTATAAAAGTAAATACAAATGTAAATTTATTGTTTTTTTTCTGTAAAGGAGGAAAAAAATTTATATTTTACATTTTTTTTCCATTTATTTTTATTTTATTAAAATACAAATGTCAATCAGACAGTTTCAAAACACCTTAACCATACAGAGTCAATGAATTAATACATAGCAAACTGTTTTCATAACGTTTTGGTATTGTACAAGGTGCATACATGATATTATATTTACAGGTTTTTTTATAGCTGAAATTATATCGAAAATTCAATAATTATTTACCTAGTGGATGACCATAGCACTAAAAGCCGACATAATATCCTGTCCAACCACCTTTAGTGCAGATCTTGCATATCATAGAATTATGTAGAAGCACAGCGTTATCTATCCCAATTGTACTGTCTATACACACACATCCTGATTTTTTCTTTCTACAACCCTTCCTTTGTCTACACCTATCAAAAGTGGGCACTCCATTGACATTCAGCTACCTTAGGTGTTTGAACTCGACACCACAATCCTACACAGTCCAGCATTCTGCAACCATAGGGAGTTATTCAAAGAAATTGTAGACCATATCCATTTACAGCTCAGCTTAATATTATGGGCTCACGATGTATACTTCAGTTTTATACTTTTATACTTTTCTGCTGGATGGTTAAGACCTAGGTAGATCAAAACTTATATACCAACACATGAACTTTATATTTCCTATGTGGTCATTGAAGTCTTCTCAGGGTTTATCTTGTAGTCCTGTACATTATTCTGTAGTTCCTGTTTGTGTCATCCATGTGGATGAGTCACGGCCAATGCTTGACCAGATTGCTCTCTGTGAGAGCCTGAGAGAAAGTTTTCTCTTCATGTGACTCTCCCCAGGCACACTATAGAACTTCAATCTCTTTCCTCTGTGGCTCCACAATCTCCTTGCTCAGAAAATTTGGAGCTCACCTGAGTCTCATGATATTGCACTACAGGTTCTCCTATGTCCTGAGTCTTTGCTGACCTTGAAAGGCTAGGTCCAAAATGTTGGCTGGCCTTGTGGCTCTTCTATATCTCCAACTCTGACTTGGGATCGTAGGTTGTTAACCATCCAGAAGAAAAGCTGATTAGTATCCTGCAGCATATGCCATTCACTTTGCCTTATCTGACTCAATTGATTTTACTTGTTGTACATTTCCTTTTGTATTTCTGCTTTTCGCTTGTTATACTAGGGAGACTATACGATATTTACACATGTGTGTCTGGTTTATTTCACTTATGAGTATATGTTCAAG